>CM061062.1:279528303-279670303 GCA_030762895.1 Sophora flavescens | reverse complement strand
CCAAGAGACATTCTCCAAGATATCTGGTAAACAGCTTTTAATACTAGGCCAAATGGAGGAAGATATGTGATGATTAACTGGTTTGCCATTCCTAATGACTCTTGCTTTGAGAAAAGCAGTCCATTGACTGTTTGAAGAGGAAAATTCCCAACCAAGCTTAAGAAGACTAGCTTTATTAATAGATTTAATTGATCTGGCGCCAAGACCACCCTCAGGAAGAGGTTTGCAAACCTTATTCCAAGAAACAGATTCATAATTTTCCTAGTGTTGATGTCACCACTCCACACAAAGTTCCTCAACAACTTATCAACAGAATTTAGTAAGTTAACAGGCGAAGAATATAAATGAAAACTATAAACAAGCATACCAAGAGCAATGGAGCTAACCAATTGCACTCTCCCATGATAGAGAGCAAAGAACCCTTCCATGAAGCAAGATTAGTCTTAATTCTGTCAACAATGGGAAGGAGATGTATCCTTCTAGGTTTCCCTTTGAAAAGAGGGACACCTAAATAATTAAAGGGGAGAGAGCCATGATGGAAACCAAGGATATTTGAAAGAGCAGCTTTCCTAGCACCCGAAATGTTATCGGTGTAGAACTTGGACTTGTCAATACTAATCACCCGCCCGTAAATCCGCTCATAGTCTTTAAATAAAGACAGAAGATTCATTTAAGTAGTTTTAGAGGCTCGCAAAAGACTAAAATGTCATCTGCATCGAGGATGTGACTAGGTATTCTCAGCTGTTTCTAGGACCAGTTATCAATTGCATTTTCCCATCCTCCACCAAAGATATGGATACCTCTACTAAGAACTTCTTCAAAGAAGGCTGAATAAGAGAGGACATAATGGATCTCCTTGTCGAACACCCTTCAAACAGTTGAAGAAACCAGTTGCATTACCATTAACAGAAATTGACAACTTGGCTGACAGCCGGATATTTTCAATCCAAGGGCAAAACCTCCTATTAAAACCAAATGATTTGAGGACTTTTAAAATAAAGCGCCACTCAAGAGTATCAAAAGCTTTCTTGATATCAATTTTCATAGCTAACAGACCTCCAAAAGACCCTTTGTCCAGCTGATTTATGCACTCGTAAGCATAACCCAATGCAAGAAAATATGTCTTCCCTTGATGAAACCTCTTTGGTTATCAGATATAATTTTTGGAGCTATAATTGCCAACCCGTCTGCTAAGATTTTAGTAATAATCTTGAACTTAAAATTAACCAAAGCAATTGGCCTGTATTGCTCAATTTTGATAGCATGAGAGACTTTTGGAATAAGAGTAATGATACTATAATTGAAATTAGGAAGGATCCAACCATGCTTAAAAAATTGGAGAACAACATGATACACATCCTGATGAATCACGTCCCAATAAGTTTGATAAAAGTGACCGCCAAATCCATCTGGCACATGACCTCAACTAGCATTCACAGTAAAAACGTTATTATTTATATCCTACATGGAAGGGAAAACTGTTAATAAATCATTCTCTTGATCATAAACAATAGATGGGATAACTCTATCAATAAGGTTATTGGTTTGACAACTGGTTCCACTAGCAATAATTGTTTGATAGAAGTCTAGAACATGACTTTCTAGTAACACCTTTGATTTTCGCCATTTGATGGAAAAAAGCTGTGTTCCTATCCCCCTCAAGATGCCATTTAATTTTAGCCTTTTCCTTCCAAATTTTTTCTTCATATCCAAGAGCAATCTGAAGCAATATCTGAGCTTCCTTCTCCTTTTCCAAATGCTCTTCAAAACTACCATCACTACTTATCCAAGTCGAATTTGATCCAAATTAGACATAGCAGTTTTGACATTATCATGAACATCACCAAAAGTAGACTTGTTCCAATCCTTCAGTTTCAGATTCTTCAATTTTTGAGTTAATACAAACATAGGACAGCCAGCTATAGGATCATTCCAAGAGTCAGCAATTAACTTCTTACAGTCCGGGGTGGCTAGACCACATTTTATGAAATTTAAACATTGAGCCATCTTGCCTAACATCTTTGTTCATAGCTAGTAGAAGAGGAAAGTGATCTGACCTGGCTCTAGGTAAAGTGCAGCAGGAAACACTACTCCACATATCAATCAAGGCATTGTTACAGAAGGATCTATCCAACCTTCTCTCAGTGTAATTGCTCCCAACTCTTCCATTGGACCAAGTAAAAGATGAACCTCTTATATCAATATGAATAAGATCGGAAGAATCCGCCCAAGACCTGAAATCCTCACAAGATAATTTGGAAGGAAGACCTCTTCCTCTATGCTCAAACATAATTGGAGCAGAGGTACCATAAATTAGGCAAATTATTAGCTGTATCATTTGTTGTTTTGGCTTCAACGACTCAAGAGGAGGTGGGGGGGGGGGTTGAGTTTTCTTAAAATATTTCCCTCTTACAAAGTTTTCACAAAACTTTTCAAATCATAGTTGCGGATTTGTGGCCTTAGGATCTTTTACAAAATAATGAAGTGTTTATATAAAATCTTGTATTGGAAGATGATGAATATAAGAAAGATTAATTCAGAATAGGTTCAGGTTCAATAACTCAGTATTAAAAAAAATGCAAAATCTAATTAAACCTTTAAAGATTAAGAACGAGTTATGTAAGTTTCAGATATAAGCATTAACAATCAAGAACAAACTTGCAGGTTTCAGTTTCAGCAATCAAGAATGGTTTTGATCAACTCAGTTTTGAACGCAGATAGCACAGACTCGATTACAACCAGACTCAGGTTTGAATACAGTTATACAGATCAAGAACAAAAATTATATTGAACTTTAAACATCAAAATCACAGGTTCTTGATCATAAACAGAATTTAAAGGAGTTTGAGTTTAAAGATACCACACAACTAGATTTATCCTGGTTCAGTCACCACCACTGTGATCTACATCCTGTCCCCACTCCACCTGTGGGTTTTCACACACTAACACACAAGCTTTAGCCAGGTAGCTTGAAAACCCTTTACATCACAGAGCACTCCTTTACATCGAGATACCACACTCTTGTGAAGAGCCTCAATGTTCTTCCTTAAGGATACCTCACCCTAATCACTCAGAGAGACCCCCTTTCTCTTTACAATCAAATAAAATGAAAAATTGATTCCTAACTCTCAATAGTCAGATAAACGAATTGAAGCACTTATGAGAACGAAACACTCTTTTCACTATAAGCTCAAGAAAGATGATGAATGATATGTGTATTGTATTCGATATGTTATTCGTTGATATCCTGTATTGTAAAAGTGTTCCTTTGATCCCTCTTTATATAGAAAACAAGTTATAGTCGTTGGGATCAATCAAAACAGATTTGAATTTGATAATAGAATCTGTTTTCTTGATTCTGGTTCTTGAAATAAGATTCTACATCGGTTCTTATCATTCGTGTCCATCTTGAAAATAACCGAGTCCATCTAGCCATTTTGAATTTAAGATTTTACATCGGACTAGCTAGTAGACGAGCTCCATATGCCACATCATTGGACAGATACTCCTTTAGGATTTAGCAAGTCTAAAGGCTTGAGTGGACAAGCGCTTGTCACTTTAGTGGACAAGCACTTCTGTCACTTTAGTGGACGAGCACTTCTATCACTTTAGTGGACGAGCGCTTGTATCACTTTATTGGACGAGCGCTTCTGTTACATCAGTGGACGAGCGCTTGTATCACTTTATTGGACGAGCGCTTATGTCACTTCTATGGATGAGCACTTTGTCACTTGTGTTGGACGAGCGCCGCTATTACTTCGATGTTGGACGAGCGCTTCTATTACTTGATGTTGGACGAGCACTTTGATTCATAAAATCTTATTTCCAAAAATCATTTTAATTAAGGAAAACTTATTCCTTTTAATGCAGGTTATGAAAATTGATTTTCTTTCACATATCTTTTCAAATGAGCTATTTGTGAATAAGATTTCATCTCTCACAAATCATCTAAGACTTAAATCTAATTTCTCATTTAAGCTCTTGTCTTGATGATTCCTTTTTCTTCGTTTTTGCTTTTTGATTCCTCCATGTAGCTCTTTTGATTTCTTCAAGTTCTTCGTTGAATATTCTCCTTTAATTGCTCACTGAACTTGTTGATGACTGCTTGATACCCGTCTTTGCAATTTGACACTAAAACACTTGCATACACATTAAGTTGTATTTGTCATATATCAAAATCTCTAAGTCATTGAGTCTAACATCATTTGCAATAAAAAAAATTCATATTTAACTCTTTCAAATAGCTAGCGGGGAAGCTGATTTTGAGAAATCCAAGGTTCAAAGCAATGAAAACCATATCAAGCTTATACATAGAGCAAAGCTTTTTCAAGACTAATCTTGTTTCAAGATTAGCAATTTCTCTAACATTCCAATAAAGAATAATCATTATGTAAAGTTTTGAGGACCACCTCTTGATCGGGTATTTCTAGCCCCGAGATTTTCGAATCGAAGTTGCTTCTTTCTCATCTTTTTCTTTTGAGATTTAGAGAGAACCACAATATAAGTCTCCTCATTATTTGCAGATTGATCCATCAGATATTTATTTTCCGTTTGATTATCAAAAGAAGGGGACTCTATATCACCTTCTTCCTTTTCCTCTTCTACACTAGTGCTCCACAATTTGCCAGCAACAATATTCATATCTTTCACCACAACAGGATTGTTATTAATGGCACCTTGTATAGTATTATGCATAGAAATTGTACCTGATCCGAAATCTGATTCTGAAACCCAAGAATGCTCAACAATGTCCTTTGTAGGATGAGATGTAATAGGTGAGGCCATAGAGTCTTGAATAATCGGATTGGATGGGAAATTGAGATTGGAGAAAACATTATACAATGCTTCCTCGGTATTTAAAACACTATCCTTATTTGTATTAGTAGAACAATTTCCAACTTCCAAATAGGCTCCTTCAACAAAGTTTCCTGTGCATTTAAATGCTTGTTTTGGTCAGTATTAATCAACCTGTCTGATTCAGAAATCACCTCCACTACATAAGGAACATCAGCGGATAAAAACCTAGACATGTCCTTCCTCAAAGTGTGACTATCATTAATTGCCTCATCTGCAACAATAACTGCCTTGCCTTTGTCTAAGATATCCACAATATTATTTTTTTCAACATTGACATCTACAAGATCTGCAGGGTTAGCATGGATATCAACAGTTTCATTGACAACCACATTATTGTTATTTACCTGAGATTGAACAACCTTCTTTGGCATATAAACTTTAACAACAACCGAAGCACCTTTCTTTAAGGATGGATGAGAGGTGTTCTTGGAGATTTGTTGGTCACCTGTCTTGCCACAGGTGTCTATGGAATGCCCAATGTTTTGACAAAGATTACAGTAGAGAGGTGGTTTTTCATACTCCACATTCACAACAAAAGCAAATTTTTCCCTCTCTACCATAATTTCATATGTCAATTCTCGAGAGAGATCAAGATCAACCATGATTCTAGCATAGTGGCCATACATCCTTCTACGAGTCATATCATCAATTGAGATAGGAGTACCAATTCCTGAAGCGATTTCAAATAAGATTCTTGATCTCCAGTACTCATGTGGTAGGTCATAGAGTTTTATCCAACATTGAGAGTGTGTTTGTTTTTGTTTCCTGGGGTTAAAGTCAGCCATCCATTGAGAAAGCCTTAGTAACCTAGGTTCTAGATTCCATGTACCTACAGACCATACACTTCGCAGATCTTCAAGTGTAGAAAATCCAAATTCAAAATAACCTTTGCCTAGAGAGGTCATACGCCATTGGCCAGGAATTTTCCATAGGCTTGTCTCCTTTGGATAAGAGAAGTCTACCATGGAGGTTTAACTTACAAGCGTCTATACCATTGGGATATTCCTCCTCCGATATCTTGATAGTCACGGTATCTCCTATGATACAAGGCTCTGGAAGTTGTGAAAGAGAGACATCAAGAGAGTTGCTTAAGGCTTGAGCAAACTTATGAGGATGAGAAGAAGCATTATGCTGAGAAGGAGAAGAGGGAGGTGTTGAGAGAAAGCCCCATGGGCAGATCGGCTTGGGTGCAACAACCATGAAGACCATTCATGAAAACCCTAGGGAATCACATGGAGAAAAACCCTAGCAGAGCTTTTGACCACGACTCAAACCAACAGCCATGTTTGTTTGTTAATTTGTTATTGTGGTTTGTTGAAGGATAAATTGTTGTGTGAATCGTGTACGTGTTTAGTGGAAACCGGACTCTTGATGGAACTTTGGTTGGCAAGAAAAAAATCTTCAAGAGGTAAGGGGAGTACCTGAGGGATTTTTCCGGTAGCTGTATGTAATTTGTTTGTGGGCTGTATTTTTTTGGGTGTATTTATTATTTTACGTAGTTAGCATTATTTGCTTTTAAATTATCTGATTTTAATTATTTACTTATTTGCATTTAATTGTGATTATCTATTGTTGCATGCCATTAATTGCTATTTGCTATATTTTTGACATGAAATGATTTTTGATGTTGATTGTGGATTGAAAAGCCTGATAGTGGTCAATGCTCAATTAATTATGAGGTAAAAGCGTTAATAAGCTTTTTTTTTATGAAATAATGAGTTTTAGTTAGTGGAAAATAGTAATTTATTATTACTTAATTATTTGATTGGTGAAAAATGGATAATAGTGAAAAATAATATTATTTTAATGATTTAATGGGGTAAGAGTGTTTTATGAGTCACAGTGAGGATGAAACCGTGAAAATATTTTAGTAGAGCTAATTTCTACGTAAGAATTTTCTAAATATTATAAAATGTGATTTTAAGAAAATAAGTTTCAAAAATAATTTTATTATTGTGTTGGAAAAATTATTTTACTAGAAAAGTCAAATTATGATTTAAAAACATTTTTAAAACGTCAAACGTCGGACAATTCCGACAATATCTACGGAAGTATTATTAAAATTGTAATATTAGTTAAAACAGAGACTTTGTCTCAAAGCAATATTTTCAGGTTCAAAATATTGATTTTTGAAAGAAAATGAATTTTAAGTGATTTTGATGATTTTATAAAACGAATTTTCGACGTAAAACGATTTTTCTCAGAAAGTATTTTTATACAACGGGTTATTTCCGATAACTTGGATAAGTTGAGAAATTTTTGTTGCTGGATTTGTGTTTCACAGAGCAAAAATGCTTTTAAAATTGAAAGCCGAACGTAGTTGCCGAGACATTGAGTCTAGTGTTCTTTGGTATGGACCGTGTGTCCTCAATGGGAAGTTATGGACTAATGTCCTATAAAAACCCGTATTGATTTTTGTGCGTCAAAATCTACGAATCTAAATCTGGTGCATCGGTCTAGATTTCGTGATTTGTACATTTTTTACTTGGAGTCTGTTTGATTGGTTTGGACTTGGAGTCCTTTTTATTGGAATAATTGTTAAACTTAAATGTTTAAACCTTGGTTTGGTCGTGAGCCTTTGAGCCTCGACAAGGAAAGAATGAACACAAAGAAAATGACGTGAACAAAATGTTTTACATGCATTTTTGGGCAGATGTGCCTCTGCATAGGACTTGAATTCTTGATGGCAAGTATTCATAAAGTTTGCATCACTGTGCCTTGATGGACATATGACCACAAAAACCATATACTATGCATGGTATTCACCGTGCCTCGTTTTGGACAGTGTTATGGTTAATTTAATTTTCGCCTTATCTGGCAACGAGAGCGTGATCAGCTCATTTATTTGGTGTTTGAAGCTCCGGAGATTAGGTACAAAAGTTAGTTGATGAATATTGAAGTGTCATGGTTTTTAAAACAACAAAGATTGTTGGGTATGAAACCCTTTGATAAATAAATTGTTTATTGTTGAATATACATGTTAAATGTTATTTGTGGGTCGTGCATATGGTTATCGTTTTAAAATCCATATATTGGAACTCACCCTTGCAAATACATATTCTTATGGCTTTGTTGTTGTACCTTGGTACACGAATGCAGATGTTGCATAAGAGTTTCTTAAGTCACTTGGAGACTTAAGTCCGGATTGCAGGAGAGGTGTGATCATAGGAATGATCACAAGGTCTTATCAGTGAGTGTCTTGTAGAGTGATCAGCTTAGGATTTTCTTTGGGTTGTATGTTTGAAAAGGCCGGTGAATGTGGTGTTATACTTTAGTCTTTGGTTTATTTTTCTCTTTTTGAAAATTGAAACTTTTGAGAAAAATTGTAGGTCGTGGCAATCTTGTTATGAATAAAATTTACTGTTTTAATGTGTGTATCTTGGTTTCCTAGAGTTTTCCGCAGAAGAAAAAAATTTTACACCCATATTTTTTTGACTTAAAATAAATCAATTTCTGAAAGCAACCAGCATATTTCTTTTAATTTTATTTCCGCACGTGTTCACATAGTAATGCCCAAGGGGGGTGTTACAACTTTTATCACATATGATAGTAGACGAATTAAATATTTTATAACAAAATTTTTCTGCCAAGAAATAACATAATTTTATTTGGAATAAATAGATGCATGATATTTGAATAAAAAATCTCTATATAATTTTTAAAAAATTATTTAGTAATACTTTGGATAGTAACCATGTTTCATTATATTCTGATACTTTTTTTCTACTACAATACCATATATTTATTCAATTATTATTCTTTAAAATTTGACTTGAGATTTAAAATTAATTGCAAGAATGATAAGTTGAAAATGAAACCAATGTATTTCGAAAATATGAAATTAATGAAGGGTGATAATTGTCACTTTCCTAAAATAAATTAAAGCAAGTTAAGAATAAATAAAATCTTCAAAAAAAAAAAAAAACACATTCCATATAGGCCACAGAGCCTGGAAACCTGTTAATTTTTTTTTGGAGTTTGGACTCTCACTCGGGTTGCCTTAGGCTATGTTTGGATTGATGGAAAATAGAAGGAAATGGCATAGTGTTTCATTGTTTGGATTAAATAAAAGTGGATGGAAGGGGATGAAAACCAATGGAATCCATTCCATCCTATTCCACCGTATACGATCATTTTGCTTCCCTCCCAATTTGGGAGAATGGTATTCAGCCAAAAATTAGATACTCTAAATATTATAAAATTACTCTTATATCCGTGTTCCTCAAACCAGTTTCTCAAATCAGGTCCATCATTCTTTCTTGAACGCACACAGTTTCTCAACTTGCAGAATAGTACAATGCACTCAATAAAACAACTTCTACTATAAAATTTAAATGGATAGTGATAAAAAAACTCAATTATTGGAAAACTAAAAAACAAGAATGTGCTTGTGTTAAACTTAAATTAAGAAGAACTAAAGAAGACATAGAACTTAACTGTAAAAAATAAAAATAAATTGTAAACCATATTTTAATAGTACCATCTAAGAACTCCTAAAGGTCTTATCTAATGGCTTCCATGTATTTTGCCACCTGAGTCGCATTCTCTGCTCTCACATTCTCTCCCATGGCCACACCGCTTTCACGGTACCTTCATCATTCAACTTTCTCACTCCATCAACCTCACCCAGTCAGAGAAATGAGAAAAGTGATAAAATGAAAATAATTGTTATACTGTTTTTGTGTTTATCAACTATGAATGGTCACTATACTTTTGTGTTTATAAAAAATTGTTTTAATCTTTTGTTTTTATTTTATAATTTTATAATTGCATTGTCAAAAATCATTTAATTAAAGATATAATAAATAAAATATTGGCATTTTCAAAATAAGGGTAATATAATAATAAAAATTATAACTCAATCCATTTTATTCTCTTCGAATTCCCAACATAAAATATCCAAATAATGGATTGAAATTTTTATTCTATTTCGTTCCGCTCCAATCCATTATACTACGTTCCGTTCCATTCGGTCTTCTCCCACCAATCCAAACATAGCTCATTAAATAAGATGATACCCATCTAAAATTTTTCATGCAAATGAATATAATTGTGAGTATTTAATTTTGTCATAGTAATAATAGAGAGAGATTGGCTCAATCCACTCGCGTGTTCCAACTCTCATAAGAAGCTCAAAGTGACCCATGACCCTTTGTGTTATATGTGTCAAATTTCACAACATTACATAAATCCAAAAATAAAATAAGAAATCAAAAGAGATAAAGGAGCTTTAACATCTTGAATATATTGAATAAACATCTGCATTCGATTATTTTCACTGTAGTGATTAATGCAGATTACATTGCAAGATATTACTTCCAATCATAACAGGTATACATATTATATCTGTTGTCTAACAAACATGCATGATCTTTTTGTATGCTCCACTTACAATCACCATTGCACTTTACACCATCTCTAGAGTCTTTGTAAATATCAATCCAATGTAATGCACCATCCCATGTCATGCCGCAGAAAAACAATGTAGTTCCCCAAAAGTTAGTCACAAACGAAAACTCATACTCGTCTTCGTAGATGAGATCATGAACACCAAGGTCATCATTTTTTGATTTACAATGAACTTGTAGAAGAATATCATTGCCTAAGTCATTCTTTACATGAACGTGTACTTTGTCTGTGAAGAGACCTCCCTCACTTACAACCACAAGAGCAAGTAATAGTAGGAGGAATGATAAGATATGTCTGTGAGGTTGAACCATCATCATTCTTTCAAAGTGAAATTTGCAAGCTTTGGCCAATAATTGAATATTTGTGTGGATTGACTATGCTATCGCCTGTTTATATAATGAATGTAGAGATAGATTATATGACGAGTAATGATAATTTAAGTATTTCATTGAAGAGGATTTTAACTAAATGTAAATATTTTCTTTTTTATTTATTTTTATAAGTGAATATATTCAATAAATTTATTAATTGACGGAGAAAAATCAAGAAATAATAAACAAGAGTATATGAATTTTATAATCATGAGATCTTGAACAAGTCTTGATACTATGAAATTTTATCTCATAAAAATTAATAATATGAAATTTTATTTTCCAAATATCGAAATGACTATATCTCTTCCTTAGCTAAAATATTAATTATAATTATATACTAAATCTTCTAATAAATAGAAAACTAGTAATAATCATCACTAGAGGAAATTGGGTTAATCCCAACAGTTAAGAACAAGTCAGCAAAAGAAATATAAAGGAAAATTTAATTATAAATCTTTAAGTTAAGGTAGAAATTTTTACCAAGGAACACCATTAATTATAAATTTAATAAAATTAATAATAATAACAATGATTATGATTATTGAATACATTTTTAAAATGTGAAATTTTAGTTTCTAACGATTGAAATGATATAATATCTCTTCCTTAGCTAAGTGTTAATTACAATTTAAGACTAAATATTTTTATAAATAGAAAATTAGTAATAATTATCACTATAGGAAATTGGGTCAATCCCAAGTACCAACAGTCAAGGACAAGTTGGAAAAAAAAAAGTTGGCAAAAGAAATATAAAAAAAGTTAATTATAAACTTAAAGTTAAGGTAGAATATTTGTCTGGCAAGGAACAAAATTTAATTACAAATATAATAATAATAATAATAATAATAATAATAATAATAATTATTATTATTATTATTATTATTATTATTATTATTATTATTATTATTATTATTATTATTATTAATATTAATATTGTTGAACAAGTCTTAAAAAATATGAACATTTAGTTACGAGTGATTGAAACGACTATATCTCTTCCTTATCTAAATGTTAATTACAATTAATGACTAAATCTTCTAATAAGGAAACTAGTAATAATTATCACTATAAGAGATTGTGTCAATCCCAACAATTGAGAACAAGTCAACAAAATAAATATAAAAAAGACTTAATTATACTTTTGGTCATTTTATTGTTTCAATTGTGTGATTTTAGTCCCTTGAATTTTTTTTTTTGATGCACATTTAGTCCTCCAATTTATTAAATGTGGCAAATTTCATCCCTTCATTCATGATCTCTTAAATCTCTGACGGGACATCCTACTTGTATGTTACTATCTTAATTAAAATAATAAATTTTAACTTTCACTACAAAAAAAGTCGTTTTAGCGACCGACATTATCATGCGGTCGCTATTAGTCACCGCTTTTGCCACCGAATCGGTGTTCCCTGAAAAACAATTCTATATTACATTTTGGTCACCAAAATAGCGACCGAATTTAGTAGTCACAAATAAATCGGTGGCTATTTCGATCGCTAACAGGAAAAAAATTAAAAGTCAACTTAATTGATCGTTTAGTGACCGTTGTTGCGACCGAATGTTAGTGGTTTTTTTTAAATTTTATTTTGGAACCTTTTAGCGATCGATTTGAGTTCGGTCGCTAATTTACGGAAACAAAACGCCCTAGTTTCAGTTAGCGATTACTATAGCGATCGAATTTTAAGTTTTACAAATAGCGACCGTTTTAGCGATTGAATTTTTCGATAGCTAAAACTAAAAACCCTAAAACCGTGTTTTCCCTTTTCTTATTCCCCATTTCATCCAAGTCTCCCAACTCTCTCCCTCTCAACTCTCTGCACAAAGCCTCCAAGCCGGAACCCAGCACCACCTCTTCGCCTCTTAGCCACCACCGCAGTCAACGCCTCTGACGCCTCCCCCACCTCTCAACTCTCTCATTCTCAACTCTCACTCTCTGCACCACTGAGCCTCCACTGCGCCACCACCCAGCCCGACACCGCACCACCACCGTGCCTCCAAGCCACCACCGCGGACGACGCCTCCCCCTTCCCGAGAATATTTTCTTCAATTTCTTCTCCAAATTCTTCAAATGGGGTTGAACATTGAAATGGTTGGATTCTGTGTAAACCTTTTTGTTCCTAAGGAATATTAATTACTTGATCATTGGAGGTTTCAAATCTGTTCTTTGTAATATGTTTCATTATTGTCAAGAGATGAATAAAAATCAGAATTTACAGATATTGTCTCCTTGCTCAATCATGCCAATGTTTTAATTCTGAATCCAATTGCTATATTCACACTTAACTTGTTTCAAATAATGCCTGCACTAGTGTTGATTCGTTTTGTGAAAATAAAGTGAAGAATGTACTAACTTATGTCATTGAAAGTGATTGGTTCAAAAACATGTTCTTGATTCCAGTACTTCACCTTGATTGTTTTGATTCTAATGTATTCTCTATATCATGAACTAAGGATGCCACGATGTCTTTTGGATATTATGTGACCGATTTCCACTTTTTTTTTATAAAAGGCTGGGGAGTGCAAAGGCTTCACAATAGGGAAAGTGATCCCAACTAGGTTGGCACCAAAGACCCTACCCATCATCTACAGCACACCCAAAATTTATTAAAGAAGGGAATAAAAATAAATACAAAGCATGGGGGGACTAGGCCAAGACCCATGGAAGAATCAGAAGGAATTAATGAATCTGAAATTAGGAAGTCCTAATTTGTTCCTAAGAAGGTCCTCGGTAATAAATTTAGGAGGCAAGTCCCACCATAAATAACCCTGGTTCTTCACTCCAAAATCTACTAGCTTGTCTGCATATGTGTTTCCTTCTCTAAAGACATGGGAGACCCTAAATTGCATTTTGGAGACCAGCACTAAATAGTTTTTCCATCTATTTCTTAGATGCCAAGGCACAATACTAGGGGAAGAGAAGGCTTGCACAACTAACTGAGAGTCACATTCTAGCCATAATCTGATCCATCCCCTCTCAAAAGCAACTTCAATAGCAATCATTGCAGCCATCATCTCAGCATGAAGAGCAAAGGAGAGGCCAAGGTACTTAGAGAAACATCCCGAGAAAGCACCGCTATAATCTCTAAAAATACCAAAGATCGGCAAGATGGCCTGGCACTCCTCTAGAGGCTCCATCTGTGTTGCATTTGATCCAGTGGTAGAGAGGAGGGGACCAATCTACTTGCTTGATAGAGGGGGCCTTATTCAGATGAGCATCAATACCAAAGGCTTTTAGGATCATGAGCTCTTCCAGAGAAGATGACACAAAGCCCTTAGAGTGCACACCCGAGATCCTGATTGAGCTGCTTATGAGGCTAATGGCTCTTAACACTGGAACTCTGACATTATTAAACCTGGATTGATTCCTGCAGTGCCAGATGAAGTAAATCACACAAACCATAGCTGCTGTGACAATGTCCTTTACCTGACCACCTTTGAAGCTCTGTACTATATTAAAAACCGAAGAAGTGGAAGACAGATCAATAGACAGATTCAAGGTAGAAGCTAGCCAGGACCAAATTGATTCTGCAAATTTACACCTGAAGAAGAGGTGATCAGAAGATTCAAAAGCAGACCCACAGAGATCACACATTGAGACTATAATGCAGCCTTTAGCTTTTAGGCAGTCATCCATAGGGAGCTTGTTGTGACTGAGCCTCCAAGTAACCAGATCTTTCGAGGGAGGGATGAAGGAGTTCCAAATGTCTTTGATCCACTGACTAGCAGTAGGGGGAGGAGAGACATGCTTGTAGGCCAGTTTGAAGGATAGGATGCCATCATCGGAGGTCGACCAAACTAAAGTATCCATAGGGTTTTCAAATGCAGGGAGGATAGTCCTTCTAATGTCAGCAGCTAACCCAGGAGCTACCGCATTGAAGTTAGCGAGGATGTGCCACCCATCGAGTCAATGAAATGCGAGACAAGCCTTTAGAAGATGATGCATAGACTCGGGTAGTTCCAACAAGTCAGCTGCTGTTTTGTCCATCCATTTATCCAACCAGAAGTTTATCATTTGACCATTTCCAATCACCCAAGTAGCATTGGAGATCACTTGTTGATAATAAGTTTTAAAGCCTGACCATAAAGAGGACTTAACATAGGAGACATGATGCCTATTTTAATAAATCTTGCCTTTAAGAAGCAGGCCCAATTATCGAAGAGGACATTACCTCCCAAAGACAGCCTTTAAGGTGGCTGCAACATTTAACCGCCTCATTGATTTTAGGCCCGGACCACCATCTTTCAGAGCCAGACAAACCGTGTTCCATGTCACTGTCACAAATTGACTTTTGTAGATGTCACCAGAAAAAAAATAAATCCTTTTTTAGGAGTCTAGAAATTTGAGCAAACCAACTGGCCATTGGTAGACATGTAAACTGTGTAAAACCATACCATTAACTATTGAGTTAACTAATTGGACTCTACCTATGATTCACAAAAGGGCTCCCTTCCAAGAGCACAGCTTCTCCTTTATCCTATCTACAATTGGATGGAGATGGCTAGCTTTAGGCTCTCCCTTGAATATTGGGACTCCAAGGTAGCAGAAAGGCAGACAACCATTAGAGAAGCCAAGAATCTGTTTGAGAACCTGTATCCTTCGAGCAGAGACTGAGCCCACAAAGAACTTACATTTATCATGACTTAGCAGCTGACCAGAAACCTCTCCATAGAGTCTAAAGATCTTCATCAGGGCCGTGAGACTCCTTTTAGTTCCCCTCGAAAAGTCCATGATATCATCTCGCATATAAACAAAGTGGGAGGAGTCCGGAATCCTCTATGGCCTCGCCATAGGCTGCATTGCATTAGAGTCAATCGGAAGGAGATTGCCCTGCTCAAAACATCCTCTGCTAAGCAAAATAAAAGAGGGGAGAGCGGATCCCCTTGTCTCACACCCCTGCTACAAGAGGTATAGCCAGCAGGGTGGCCATTTACCAGAAAAGATAATCTAGCAGATTGTAGAATGGTACTGATCCAGCTGCAGAACAAAGTACTGAAACTAAAAGCTACAAGGACTTTCTGCAAAAAATTCCAATCAAGGGTGTCAAAGGCCTTTTTTATATCAAACTTCAGGGCCACATTCCCTCCAAAAGATTTGTTGTCTAGCAGGTTAATAGCCTCTGAGGTTGTAAGGATGCATTCTGAGTTTTTTCTTCCATGAATGAATCCTCTTTGCTGCCTAGAAATGATCCTGGGAGCAATCTTAGCAAGCCTGTCAGCAAGCACCTTGGTGATGACTTTGAATTGGAAGTTAGCCACAACTATTGGCCTATAGTCTTCAATCTTTTTTGCTCCAGGAAATTTAGGGATTAACACCACTGTATTGAAGTTTAAGCCAGGGAGTATCCAGTTGTGTTTGAAAAACTAAAGCACTGAGTTACACATATCTTCTCCCACTATTTCCCAGAATGTTTGGAAGAAGCACCCTCCAAAGCCATCCGGACCAGGAGATCCATCACCATTCATGGAGAACACAGCAGCCTTGATTTCCTCTTTAGCGGGAAAGAGCGAGTTAGCGAGCGATTATCTTCCATTGTCACTAAGTTAGGAATTACTTGCTGCACTAGATTATTATCGGTGCAATGATTCTCTGAGCCATACAGGTTTGAAAAGTATTGGACCACATGCTGTTCCATATCAGATTGGGAGTCCAAGATAACATCTCCTAGCTTGAGAGTCAACATATGCTGGGTTGATTGCCTAACCTTATCCATTCTGTGGAAGAAGGATGTATTTCTTTCTCCATCAGAAAACCAGTGCAAGCTAGTCTTCTGCTTCCAGAAGGATTCCTCAACATCTAAGGCTTTTTGCAAAGCGAACAGGGCCAAAGTCTCTCTAGCCTTTAACTCATCCGAATAGCCAACATCTGAGATCTCCTGCTGGATGGCTTCTAAATCACAGATAGCAAAGTCCACCCTTAGTTTAACATCTCCAAAAACCTGTTTGTTCCATACTTTGAGATCAGCTTTTAACCACTTCAGCTTCTGCATGAGAACAAACATAGGACAGCCACTGACTGGCCTAGACCATGCCTGCCTTACAACTCTAACACAGTCACTATGCTCACTCCACATTTTAAAGTACTTGAACATTGAAGGCTTTAAAGCTATCCCTTTCTGCAAGGACAGAAGGATAGGGAAGTGATTTGACTTATGTTTAGGGATAGTACAGCAGCCAATCTTATCCCAGAAGGAAATTTCCACTCCATTCACAATTGCCCTGTCCAGTCTCAGCTCTGTATGATGTCTGCCAATCCGCCCATTAGACCAGGTAAATTGGGCTCCCTTGGTATCAATGTGGATTAAGTGGTTTACATCTGTCCAAGAACCAAATTCCTCACAGGATTGTCTTAGAGGAGGGTTTCCACCTCGTTTTTCATGAGCACCAACCACAACATTGAAGTCACCAATATAAGTCCAAGGACCCTTATGGGATATGGATAAAGCTGTAAGGTCCTGCCAAAGGGTTCTTCTAACCTGAAAAGAGGTTGCAGCATAGATGCCTGCAAAGTAAGTAACCTGAGTGCCCTGACACAAAGAGAAGGAACATTGCTGAGAGGATGCAGAAATTGTATTAGGGGACAGCTCCTTCTTGCAAAGACACCAAATGTTAGGAGGTCTATGGTCCCTATCATTAAACATAAAAGTCTTCAAGCCAAGCCCATTCCAGAAAGACATTTGGATGGAATCAAAGCTGACCCAAGGCTCAGAGATCAGAACCAAGTCAGGTTTGTGCAGAATACACATTTTCTTCAAGACCAGTCTAGTTTCCTTATTGCCTAGGCCTCTAGCATTCCAATAGAGAACTTTCATCGGATGTTGTTTTTAGAGCCACCCTTTGCTCGGGTATTATGAGTCTTATTTTGGATGTTCATCTGCTTTCTCAATTTCTTCTTCTGCGATTTAGATCTCACAGGAGTGAATCTCGAATCTTCCTGTTCATTTGTAGTAGAGCCTTCCAATTCCTCTTCCCGGTCAGCCCTGCAATTTAGAGGCCACTTTCATATCTTGTTGGACTGTTTCAGGAATATGCCTGTCCTCCAACACTGGGGAAATCTCATAGGAACAAAGATAGGAGTCACTCTGAGCTCCAGGAGTAGGAGAGACATGAGTAGCCAAGGTGTTAGGATCAGTGGAAGAGTTATGCTCAGGTAAAGAGTCTGAAACATACTCATCAGCCGGCCTGCCATGGAGAGGCTTAATACCCTGATTGGATTCATCAAAGATTGTTTCTACAGACTCATTGTCATCCTCATGCTAAAGATTACCAACCTGATTTACATTTTCTAGCTCATCCACCTGAATCTGCTGGATCACATAAGGGACATGGTCAGGCAATTTAGTACCGCTCGTTCCCACACCAGTATTTCCTCCTTTGGACACAGGTTCCTAGGAAGCAGTTTTTCCTTTGTCAACAGGCATAGCTGTAGCCATATCAGCAAAGGTTCTCCTCATAGCCTCAGAGTTATCTCAATTCTCATTATAAGCTTCCTGATTCGGCTGCCCTTCCTTGGCCTTTTCAACAAATTTAGCAATTCCCTTTTTGGTTTGCTTTCCTATCTGGGCCAAAATTTTGGTACCCTTGTTTTCCTCCTGGTTAGCTGGAGTCTTTCTGCAGTTTGACAAAGAATGCCCAATAATCTTGCAAGAGGAACAGAAAGCAGGAAGGTATTCATATTCCACCCGCACATGAAAAGCATGATCCTTCCTTTCAACCCTTAGTGTGTCTCTTAGTTGGCCGAGCAGATCAATATCCACCAGTATTCTTGCAAAGTGGCCCAAGGTTCTATTTTTTGTAGAATCATCCAGAGATAACGGAGAGCCAATCCCCCTTGCTATTGAGAAAAGGATTTTTGGCCGCCAATATTCAAGTGGGATATCAAAGATTCGAATCCAACATTGCACCAAAGATGGGTTAAAATCAGGAGTCCACTCAAACAATCTCAACACTCCTGGATCGAGATTCCAAGAGCCTGCAGCCAGCACCCTTCTCATACCCTCCATACAAGAGAAAGAAAACTCAAAAAAAACCTCTCCCAATAGGTATTAGTTTCCATTGGGATATCGGCTGCCACAGTTTAGATAGCTTGGATTTCAAGTCATCCACTTTGATCGGGGTATCACACTTTGAAAGGAGGATTCTCCCATGCAGGCCAATTCTAGATGATTCCAGCCCAGCAAGGTACTCATCCTCTGGTATCTGAATCACCATCGTGTCACCCATTACTCTAGGAACCGGAAGCTGGCTCATGGGGATGTTACAAGCATTATTCAGCGCCTGCACAAACGATTTTTTTTTGTGGAACCTGATCCACAACGAGGGAGGGCGAGACAGGGAAAGGAGAAGGAGGAGGGACAGCGGATGGAGAAGAAGCAAGAATGTGGGAGGGGGCGAGAGATTCTGGGAATAGGCATTGCCATGGGGTTGCCATAACGCAACTGCATGCAAAACCCTAAAAGTTCAGGCAGAACAAAACCCCAGCAGAGCCTTCATTCTCCATCATGAACTTGAAAATTCATTTCCATATCAAATGACGTTGTGTTGATTCGAACCTGGGACTTATGCGCAAGGGGAGTTTTGTTGATTCTTCTTTCAACACTCACAGGATATTACCTTATAAAGTTGTCATTTGATCCTGGAGCTGGTGACATTCTTGTGGGATTTTTGGCATCTATTATTATCTCTCTTCCCTTCTTCCACTTCACTGGTTAGGCATATAAGAAAAAGGGAAAGCCACCCTTTTGTATTCATAGCATGGTACCACATAAGTTGTTCATAAAAGTTGCACGTCCCTCACATACTATGTGTTTGATAAATGAATAAATAAATAACTGAATTGCTTCACATGAAAGAAAGTATTTGTTATTTGATACTTCAGGCTTGGCTTGATAATTTTTATGGCTTGATTTGATAAATGTTTGGATAGGTGACTGTTTCTTATTTTAGTGAGTAGTGGATCTAATGCTATCATCATCAAAAGATACATGAAGTTTGACTCTCTTAAATTTTTCTTGATTGCTTGACACTGTGATGAGCACATGATCAACAACTTGTAATATCTGAAGAACTTCAGTGGGTGTAATGTCTCTAAGTCTTCATTTCATTCCTTGTTAATTCCTTGCACAATTTGTTTGTCTTACATGGTGGATCTCCTTTGGTTTTCATTGCTTGACTGGGTTAGGAATAAGTATATATGTTGACATGCTGTATTTCTTCCTCTTGGTACTCATGAATGGATAAAGGAAACAACAATAAAAAAGAGCAAGTGAAAAGAGAATGTTGTAAAAGAACATAAAGCTAAGAAGTGTGTCTTGTATCAAAATATATTGTACGATGCCCTTCTAACCTGCTATAAGAGTATGCTTAGACAATTTTGCTTATTTACTTTTTAAGATGCCGTCATATATTGTACGATATTGTTGATATTATTTGCTTATTGAAATTGCTATGATGGCATCATTACTCAATTGCTGGTTGTAGCTCCAGTCGTCTTCTTTTTCCAACATTTTCTTGGAGTTGAGGTTGGTCATACTCTTTTTTTTCCCTCGTTGCTATGTTTGAATACTTTGAATTGAACTGTTGCTTGTTAGTGGAGAGCTGAGCTCATTAGGATGCTTTGCTTATATGTTGTTTGTTAGTGGAGAGCTGAGCTCAATAGGGTGCTGGTTGTGTGCTATTAGATTAGAAATATGCATGTGGTTGCAAACTTTATATGTTGTTTGTTAGTGGAGAGCTGAGCTCAATAGGATGTTGGTTGTGTGCTTATAAATGATGCATGTGCTTGAAAACTTTGTATCCTATTTGTTAGTGGAGAGCTGAGCTCATTAGGATGGATGTGTTAACTTTTTCGTCGCTAAATTGTGTTATGTATATAGGGTTAGATTTGTATCTTCTCTTAGATAGCAGTAATGGATATAGGGTTAATTAGATTTGTATATTCTCTTAGATAGCAGTAACGGAAACACGAAAGAAAAAGAAATTGATAATATTAACAATAATAAAAAGGAGTTTCAAAAGGAAAATAAGTATATATGGAAGAAATTAAATGGAAGAGAAGCTAAACAAGAAAAGTAGGTGAGGTGGGTATAGGACCCGATGTCTGTAATTCCAGTAGCCATTAGAACCAGCAATTAAAATGACCCACCTCGTTCCTTCTTTGCTCTCCTCGGAAGCAGGTACTTGGAAGAACCTGGAAGCGTCTTCTTCGGATGGCAATCGAATATCTCTGACGATGATGACGAGCAGCGGAGCGGCGCCGGCATGAGAGGACGATGAGGAGGTGAGTCGACGCACGACGTTAAGCTTACGGGACCACACCGGGAAGAGGAAGAGAGCAAGTGAATATTTTTTAACCCTAGCACCAGTAGAGTCAAGTGAGACAGATAGGGACATCAAGCAAAAATTGGGAAATTGGGTGTTGTTATCGGGCCATCCTGGAAGTTACTGGGCTAGCCCGACCTGAGCCAGACAACCAGATCAGGCTAATCGGTCCGGGCCAAAACGACCCAGTTTTTTTCGGGCCTTTTTTTTGTAGCCCAGCTTAACCTAAAATGCAGGTCATTCGGGTGAGCCCATCGGGCCGGGCCAAAATTGACAGCTCTAAGTGCAGCTATAAGATAACTAACATAACTGAACATTTCAATTAACTAACTAACATTTCAACTAACTAATTGTTAATTAAATACATTGAGTCTAATTGAGTCTAATACTCCCCCTCAAGTTGGAAGGTAGATATCCATGATACCCAACTTGGACATTAAGCTAGTGAAAATGGGGATTGTCATAGGCTTGGCCAGGATGTTTGCGAGTTGATGTACAGACTTAACATGAACCAATCGGATGACTCCAGTGAGAACCTTTTCCCAGATGAAGTGGCAGTCGATTTCAATGTGCTTCGACCTTTCATGAAATATGGGATTTGTGGCAAGATGAATTGCTGATTGAGAGTCACAAAAGAGCAACGTTGGACCAACAGTGATGTCAAAGTCTTTCAACAAGGTTGTGAGCCACTGCACCTCACTAGAAGCACTTGCAAGTGTCTTTGTACTCAAACCTGCTGATGATCGTGAAACCACATGTTGCTTCTTGGACTTCAAAGATATGAGGGAATCTCCCAAAAATACACAATGACCACTTGTGGATCTTCTGGTGTCAAGGCAGTTGCCCCAATCCGAATCTGCATATGCCTTCAGGGACAAGGCAGAAGATTCTGAGAATAAAAGTCCTGTGCCGGGAGTAGACTTAAGATACCTTAATAGATGATTAACTTCATCTAAATGACCTGTCCTTGGAGCTGACATGTACTGACTCGGTTTGTTCACAGTAAAACTGATGTCAGGTCTAGAAATAGTCAAGTATAGAAGCCCACCACGGGTGTACATGATTCCCTTAGTCTCAGATGAATCACCGTTGATGGCTGTATCATCTTACTCTCGGACGACTTCCCCTATGTTGCACAACCCCCACTAACATCTCCGATGCGTGAATGCCTGCTCAACACAACACACAAACACAACCACCACCTCCGTCAGGGGCCACTAGGCTACCCAAGTTTTATCGCCATCAATATCAACACCTTAGACCCATTCGTTTCAAGGTCCCCTTGACCAAAAAGCACCAAGGTACAGCTTGTCAACACCTCGACCATAAAGCATCGAGACCACTTTGGTCAAAAAGCACCAAAGCCCATCAACGTGCGGTAACCCATTGGGAACCGGCTTAACCAACTTCTCATCCTTAGATTATCTTAATTAATCTTTAGTTAAGTTATCCAACTCTTCAATATTTGATTTGTGTATTATCATGTCATTATTGGGGACAATTGGGGTCAACGCCCCTTTAATTCCTTTAATGTAATGCCCCGATTTCTGTTGTTTTCTGTATCGATAAACAAATATCTGATTATTTTTATCCAATACTTAGAAAATGATTTTGGATAAACAAAAATGATAATTGTATTATATTTTATTGTAGAGAGTTACGGTTAAAATTTTGGTAGAAAATTCAGACGAAACCCGGTCTGTGTTTTCACTTACGAAAAAGTTCATCGATCGGAAAACCTAATTTTGAATCGTGAACGAAATACTTAGGATTCTTATGAAATTTAGAAGGACTTTGGTTGTTTTGAAAATTTTCACTTAAAAAGTGAAATAATATATATTATTCGGGCGATATATTAAATCCGGGGAACAACATAGCAAAAAATGGGATTTTCCGGGAATCGCTAACGGATGAGGATATGAGTCATAAGTGAAGACTCAAGGGGGGATTCACCATGGTGAGTCATGGTGTGACTAACCATGTGAAATGATTATTTAGGGTTAGTTTACCAAATTGTCCTTAAAGTCCTAATGTAATCACATTGTTGCACTAAGTGTAAATGACTAATTTGTCCCTAAAATGAACTACTTCCTACCCTAACTACCCTTGAAACCCACGACCCAACCCCTATAAATACCCCACTCTTAACAATTTTTTTACTCTTGGTTCATATTCTCTAAAGTTCACTCTTAAGAACATACAGAAAACTTCATTGATTTGGCTTGGAACTTGGATTAATCACTTGCTTTTCTTCATCATTCAAGAGGTAATCTCTTAACTCTTGATCATTCTTGTCTTAGATTTCCATTTATTCCATTTATTTTGCCATGATCATCAAGTTTATATTGTTAGATCTAGAACTTTGAAAATTCCTAGAAAATCATAGAAAAATCCTTTTCATATGATTCCAATTGCTACGAACTAATTATGATCCCTAGTATCTTCATTCATGAGCATGTGTAAAAATAAAATTTCCTTCCCAATTTTCTCTAAGAGGCCGAAACCCTAAGGTTGAGGGTGGAGGAGATTTTGTTTCAATTCTAAGTTATGATCATTGATTATGTAATCTCTAAAGCTTAAGGATCACAAATCCAAGAGCATGTGAATTTTAGAAATTCCTAGTCATTTTTACTAGTCATGACCGAATCCTACCCACAAAATGGGTTAGATGTTTTTCTTCATTTTCAACTTATGACAATTTTCCCTATCTCTATATTACTCTAAGGTCATGGATCTAAGAGTATGTAAAATTTTGAGATCCCTAACCCATTTTTCCAATGAAGGCCGAACCTAGACCTTTAGGATTTAGGAGATTTTATTTCATTTTTGTAACTTGTTCTTTACTTGTTTGTGAAGGATTAGTTGAGTAGTTGGTGTTTTGTGTGCTGTGGAGAAAACTGAGAACTACCAGATCATTTTCAGATGAAAAATCCAAACGTTAAGGTAAGAGGAGTTTACCTGAGGAGCTTCAATAACTATGTGTATAAATTGTTTGGTGTGTCTGTAATTAATTATTGTAGTTTGTGATGTTTGTTTAAAATTATTGCATAATATTCTGTGATGCATGATTTATCTGTGAAAGCATGCTATAAATTGTGATGTGTGAATTTATTGTTGGTTGTGAAGGCATGTGATAAATTGTCTTGTATGAAATTTCTATTGATTTTGTGATTGGCTAAAAGCCTGACATCGGTCAGTGCTCATTGGAAATTAAGGATAAAACATTAAGAAAGTTTAAGGAAAACATTATGTTTTTGAAAATTTGTGGATTTTAATTTTAAGGTAAAAATAATAATATTTTAATGAGTTTTAATGAAAGAATAAGTTGACGAGTGACAGCGAGTACGTAACAGTGAAAAAATTTAAATTTCGCATTTTTTCGATAGTGACGGGAAAAATGGAAATAAATCTTAATTTTAAGAAAATGTATTTTAAAAATTGTTTTAAGGTGGATGATAAATATTTTTTCAAGAGATAAGGGTTTTTGCTTGCCTAACGACAGTATGAGGAGAAACGACCTTTATAAGTGAGAACAATAAATTTATATGCCAGAAATGATTTTCAATGGGTTAATGGATTTTTACAAAATAAAAATAAAGGATTTGAGGAAAAATGATTTTTGTTACGTTTTAAAACGAATTTCATCAAAAAAGGATTTTTGGAAAAGAATTTAAGAACAGTGAAAATTTTCCTACAAACTTGGATAAGTTTTCGGAGTTTTTGTTTGGGTATTTGTGTTTCACTGAACGAAAACTCTTTGGGAAAAATAAAGGAAAGGATAAGGACCTAGATTGCCG
Organism: Sophora flavescens; assembly: GCA_030762895.1. Taxonomy (NCBI): domain Eukaryota; kingdom Viridiplantae; phylum Streptophyta; class Magnoliopsida; order Fabales; family Fabaceae; genus Sophora; species Sophora flavescens. The sequence goes on along the minus strand of CM061062.1, from coordinate 279,645,549 downwards.
AGACGTCAGTATAGTGTTCCTAAGAGGAAATTGTACTTTGGAGGTGGAAAGGAATTGGAATACCTGAGGAAGGGTAGTCGGGAGCTTTAAGCCTCGACAGAGGAAAAACAAACGACAAAGAACAGTTACGATAACAACGAGTTTTACATGCATAGTCTGGAAAACACGCCATTTTGGGTAGAAGTGCCTTAGGTATCGAGCTACAATTTCACAAAGGGTGAATTGGGTAAATTGGTTCGTTACGGACCAAAGATAAATTCTAGGGTCTTTGGGTCTTCTGGACATTTGGGCTTTGAAAATCCAGTGAATACTTGGGGCCTTGCAACCTTGGGTCATGGAATTCTGTTACCCGGCACGAATGTACTCAATAGGGAACTATTCCCATATTATTTTAGGTACCCCATCGTGATATCCCTGAAAAATTGGAGCCGAACCTAAATTTAGAGGCCGATCTCATGAGACAATTGTGTTAAGGGTATCGCAACCTAATCATTGCTCGAAGGAGGGAAGTTAGGATCTCCAGAGAATAAAGGTCAAGACTCATAGGAATGGATATTGAAGTGCCTTGCATATTTGGAAAATCATGATTGTATGATGATGAGTGTGATTTCACCTCATTTTCCATGTACATTTCTGCATGCATTTGCATATAGTTAGGCCATTTTAGTGTTTATTTTGTTTAGTTTTTCCTTTGGAACGGATAAGGTGGTATTGTGTGTTGTTTTGCAGATATTCATGATTAATTGCCCAAGAATTAGCAAGTATGAAGCTTGGATGACTTAGAGCTTTGAAAGATAAGAAATTGAGCCAAGCAGAGAGTATCACGGCCTAGCCGTGATGGCCCTCACGGCCGTGAGGGAGCAGTAGCTGAAGAAGAATTGAGCCAAAAGTCAGAAGCTGTCACGGCCTAGCCGTGATGGCTATCACGGCCGTGACGTGTCAGCTGTGCCAGATCTCCAAAAGTCAGAGACGATCACGGCCTAGCCGTGATGGATAGTACGGCCGTGATGAATCAGTTGGAAAAGTCAGAGACGATCACGGCCTAGCCGTGATGGCTATCACGGCCGTGACCTGTTTGTTGGAAAAGTCAGAAAGGATCACGGCCTAGCCGTGATGAGTATCACGGCCGTGATGAATCAGTAAATGAAGCGGTGCCAAGTCAGAAACCATCACGGCCTGGCCGTGATGGCACATCACGCCGTGACCGGCCACGAGTACTAGAAAAACTGAGCAGAACAGAAGAAGATGAATTGAGAAAAACCCTAAAGAAAAATCCTCTGCTGCTGTGGCTGTGTGCATCATTCCATGGAGCTCTCCCCTTTGTTCATCTCTGTAATTATTCCTTTTGTTTTACTTTCAATTATGTGTAGTTAAACTCCCCTTTTGTTGGGGTTAGACTATTGCTATCTGAATTTGGTTGTAAAAATGATTTGATTTTAATACAGTTTCCTTGTTCTTTATGAGTGTTTGATTCCATGCTTAATGCTTTCTTAGGCTTGATCACCCTATGAATGATTAGTTGCTTTAATAGATAACTGGAAGGTTGGTGTTAGAGCTTGCTCATGAATCAAATGCCGGGTAATTCATGAGCCTAGGAATAGGTCTTGAGGTGCTTGCAATCTTATAAGTCTTTACTTAATGCAAAATCTCAGGTTAATCCACCTAAGGAATTAGGGTTTAACTTGGGATTTTAGGCTCAATGCACCTAAGGAATTAGGCTTGAGTATCTCTGAAAAGACTTGATTGTCATATTAGAACTAGGAACTGTGTTAGTTATCATTTCATAACAACCAAGGGAGGATTAGCTTAGTTTAACCCCAGCAATTATATCTCATTGTTATTCATCTCTCTGTTTTCACATCAACTGTTTGAGAAAAATCCAAAAAGAACAAAAATATTTTCTTCTTACTTGTTTGCTAGATGTTAGAACAACCTTCAATCCAAAATTCGATCGCCTAGATAGTAGTCAAATTTGCGAAGTGGTAATTGTCCACGATCCCTGAGAACGATATCCGGTCTTACCGTTTTTATTACTTGCAACGAACCGGTACACTTGCCGAGTCCGTGTCAAGTTTTTGGCGCCGTTGCCGGGGATCGGTGTGCCAATATCACGAGTACCAAAGGGGACTCCTAATTTAGGCAAATTTTTTTTTTCTGTTTCTCTACTGTGTTGTTTTTCGTTCTTAATTTCTGTATCTCTGCTGTGAATTTCTGCAAGTGCTGTTTTTCTGTTTGTTCTTTGCTACTCCGTTTGTTCAGTGTATGCGAGGTACAATCGACCCAGGTGAACTCCAATTCGAACCTGAGATCGAGAGACTCTGCAGAAGGAATAGAAAGAAATCCAAGGCAAGACAGAACAGAGAAAGAGTATCTTCTAGTAGACAAGAGCAGCAAGTTGAGTTACCCATTGTGCAAGAACCACAAATTGAAGTAGCAGCTGTCACCATGGCAGAAGAGAATGCACCAAGGAGAACAATGGGGGACTACACTTCCCCTAGAGTTGATAGATGTGGAACTCCGATTGTGAGACCTGCAGTGGCCTGCAATAATTTCGAAATCAAGGCCTCACTTCTCCACCTTGTGCAGCAAAACCAATTTGGAGGGTTGGAGAGTGAAGATCCTCATGCTCACATTGGTACCTTCATTGAGCTGTGTGACACCATCAAATTAAATGGAGCTTCCGATGAGGCCATTCGGTTAAGGCTTTTCCCTTTCTCTTTGAGGGATAGAGCCAAGGCATGGCTTCAATCTCATCCTCATGGAAGCATCATCACCTGGAACGACTTAGTCAGCAAGTTTTTATCTCGATTCTTCCCTCCGTCAAGAATGATTAAGCTGAGGTCAAAGATCAATGCCTTTGCACAGAGGGATGGTGAGTCACTATATGAAGCCTGGGAGAGGTTCAAGTCCTTACTCACGGCTTGTCCCAATCATGAACTAGAGACATGGCAGCAGGTTGCAACTTTTGTTAATGGGCTCAACAGGAATTCAAGAAGTATGATTGAAGCGGCTGCAGGAGGTACATTGAGTCAAAAGACACCGAAAGAAGCAAAGGACTTGATTGAGAACATGGCCAACAATGACTATCAAATGCCTAGTTCTCGGTCAATGGTCAGTAGAGGTGTTCTAGAGCTGGATGAAATTGGTGCCCTCAAGGCACAAATGGCTATTCTTACCAAACAACTGGGGTCGGTTCAACTGCAGAACTCTCAAGTACAAGCTGTTCAAGTTCAAGGTGCCTCAGTGTGTGATTTCTGTGGAGGCAACCATGCAAATGGAAACTGTGAGATCAATGTGGTTGGAAGCTCAGGACAAGAAGAGGTAAACTATATGGGCAACCAAGGGCCTAGAAATGATCCCTACTCCAACACCTACAATCCGGGGTGGCGCAATCATCCCAACTTTAGTTGGAGACAAGGGCAAAGTTCAAATACTCAGGCAAAGCCTCCTCAAGAGAGTTCAAGCAAATTGGAGAACCTTCTAGGCCAGTTCATGCAAGCCACTCAAGAGACTATGAAGAATCAAAATGCCTCCATCAAAAATCTTGAGCACCAGATAGGACAGTTGGCAAAGCAAATGGCAGAAAGACCTCAAGGACAATTCCCAGGAGATACAGAGAAGAATCCGAAGGAAGGTTGCATGGCAATTATTACAAGAAGTGGGAGAGTGTTAAATCCACAAGAAAGAGAAGGAGAAGAAGAGACAAGAGGAGCTAGAGATGATAAGGTACAATTTGAAGAGGTAAACAATGAAAAACCCAGAAATCCCCAAGATATTACCTCTAATCCTATTGATGTAGAAGCTGAAGAACCACAGAGGGAGAAACTGGTTGATGAAGAATTTGCAAAGAAGAAGACCAGAAGACAGATTCTGGAAGAGGCTGATAATCCCAAAGAGCTGCCCTCATATTTCGTAATTCCGTACCCCAACGGTTGAAGAAGGAGGCAAAAGACCAGCAGTTTTCTAAGTTCCTGGATGTATTCAAAAAGCTACAAATAAACATCCCGTTTCTGAAGCTCTACAGCCAGATGCCTTCCTACGCAAAATTCATGAAAGAGATCCTTACAAACAAAAGAAGGTGGAAGGAGGAGACAGTGATGCTTATCGAAGAGTGCAGTGCTATAATTCGAGAGGAAGCTACCAAGTAAAGATGAAGGACCCGGGTAGCTTCACTATCCCATGCACTATTGGTCATGTGAACATCGAGAGAGCATTGTGCGATCTAGGCGCAAGTGTCAACCTTATGCCGTTGTCCATTTTCAAAAAGTCGGGAATTGGTGAGGTAAAACCAACAGAATTTCTCTTCAATTGTGCAGACCGCTCCATTACATATCCCTATGGTGTTGTGGAGGATTTGTTGGTGAAGGTGGATAAATTAATCTTCCCAAAGAGACTTTGTGGTTTTAGACATGGAGGAGGATGCTGAAGTTCCACTCATACTAGGGAGACCTTTTCTGGCAACTGGTCGGGCTTTGATAGATGTGGAAAAAGGCCAGTTGAAATTCAGAGTGCAAAAAGAGGAAGTAACTTTCAATGTATTGGAAGCTATGCATCGCACGAGCAAAGAAGAGGAGTGTTTCCGCATGGAAGTGGTGGACACAATAGATAAGGAAGTCATTGCGCATCAACACCACCCCTCTATTCCAGAGAAGAAGGAAAAGCCCAACTTGAAAGCAAATCTAAAGCTATGCAAAACAAATGATGCATCAGTTGGTGAGGAAGTTGGTCCTGCTCATCTTGTGAAAACAGAACCTCCACCAGGAAGGAGTAAGAAAAAGGGCAAGAGGCCCGGAACGAAAAAGGCAAAGCAGAAGCACAGTTGTTGGCCTTTTAAGAAAAATCAGCTCTTTACAGGAGTTTCATGGAAGAAAAGTGCTCTTGCAATTCTATGTCCAGCAGATCCCGGTTAATGAAGGAAGTATCTACTCGTCAAGCTAGTGACGCTAAAGAAGCGCTTATTGGGAGGCAACCCAATCTTTATTTTTTTTATATAATTTTCATCTTCTCTTTTGTTTTTGATTTCCCCTCTTGAATAATTTGAGAAGCTCAAGAGGTTTGTTAATAGTTTGTTGAGTGATTCCAGATGTTGAAGGAAGGAGGAGAAGAAGGGCAAGAGGAAACAAAACCAGAAAACATGTGATTCAGCACCACTACCACCTTGTGAGTTGTTCCAGTTTTCTCCCCTCTCTAAGCTTAATTATTTACATTGAGGACAATGTAAGTCTTTAAGCTTGGGGTAGGGTTACTCTTCTTTTCTTGCATTGTAAATATTGCATCCATATATGCATTGTGAATATTGCATTCATATAGGCTTAAGTTGCATGATCGCATGATTAGGTTACCCCTGCTTAGATTGAGCATCTGATTGTGAGAGCTAAGTGCCAATTTGTCTGTGATAGTGAATTTTTGGACCCTGATTTTATATTCTTGTGATATGGCTTCATTAAATATGCTTGAGATGTTCTTGGATAGTTGATGATTAGCATGTGTTTCTTTGGATTTGTGTTCTCACTGGTTCTTGAACTGATGAATGTGAGCTTTTGAGCCATTAGGGGGCACTCACTAAATCTGCCCCCGTTCTTTGTGTAGAGTGTTTTCCTCTTGGACTGTTTTTCTCTAGAACTTGACTTGAAACCATTTCGAAACTAGAAAATTTTTGGAAACATTTTTGAAAATGATTGAGGCAATAGGTATTTTTTCCGGCCTTCTGAGCTTTGAATGTGTAAATGCTACCCTTAGTTGCCCATTTTGAGCCGGAATGAATAGCATGCTTTTCTTGGTGCCCTGAAATGTTTTGTTAAATATGCTTATGAGGGACCTTCTAAAGTACTGTGCAAAAATGGGTTGGAAAATGTAGTTGAAAGTTGGGATGATGAAAAGAAAAAGATGAATCTGAAAAAACATTTACTTCTCTTGAATTGAAAAATCTCCCCTTCTCCAAAAAAAAAAAAAAAAAAAAAGAGAAGAGAAAAAGAAATAAAAATGGGGAAGGGGATGACAAAAAAGGAATGAGAAGTAGAAAAAAATTAAAAAATGGAAGAATGGTGGAAGAGTAAACTGAAACCCAAAGAAAGGTATTTTAGAAGGTCGTGCTTTGCAATGCTTGGTTGTTTGTATTGCCTTTTGAAATTTCCTGTTCTTGAAATCCCCACCTGAAAATTGATCCCATGGCCCCATTACACCAAAGAATAAGACCTCTTGATTCTTAGATGTTTTTCATTAATAAAGTGAAGATGTGGTTGATAGTCAAGCTTATGGTAGGAATCATTCTTTGAGGAAAATGGAGTGAAATGTCATATTCCCTTAACACATGAGTGAGTGAGGCAAGAAAGAGAGCCAAGCAAATGAACAAGCTTGGGGTGAGCTTCAAGTGAGATAGAGTGCCCGAATCAGTGAGATTGTGAGTCTAGGAAACTAAGCCCCTAATTGGACTTGAATTGATTGTCTCTTGCTGAAATAATTGAATGCCTGTTACTTGGATCATTTTACTCGGGTTCTTAGTTCACTATCCATGCTTTGTTTATTCTGATCTTATGGCCTTGGTTTTTGCTTGAGGACAAGCAAAATCTTAAGCTTGGGGTGATTTGATGAGTGTGATTTCACCTCATTTTCCATGTACATTTCTGCATGCATTTGCATATAGTTAGGCCATTTTAGTGTTTATTTTGTTTAGTTTTTCCTTTGGAACGGATAAGGTGGTATTGTGTGTTGTTTTGCAGATATTCATGATTAATTGCCCAAGAATTAGCAAGTATGAAGCTTGGATGACTTAGAGCTTTGAAAGATAAGAAATTGAGCCAAGCAGAGAGTATCACGGCCTAGCCGTGATGTCCCTCACGGCCGTGAGGGAGCAGTAGCTGAAGAAGAATTGAGCCAAAAGTCAAAAGCTGTCACGGCCTAGCCGTGATGGCTATCACGGCCGTGACGTGCCAGCTGTGCCAGATCTCCAAAAGTCAGAGACGATCACGGCCTAGCCGTGATGGATAGTACGGCCGTGATAAATCAGTTGGAAAAGTCAGAGACGATCACGGCCTAGCCGTGATGGCTATCACGGCCGTGACCTGTTTGTTGGAAAAGTCAGAAAGGATCACGGCCTAGCCGTGATGAGTATCACGGCCGTGATGAATCAGTAAATGAAGCGGTGCCAAGTCAGAAACCATCACGGCCTGGCCGTGATGGCTGTCACGGCCGTGACCGGCCACGAGTACTAGAAAAACTGAGCAGAACAGAAGAAGATGAATTGAGAAAAACCCTAAAGAAAAATCCTCTGCTGCTGTGGCTGTGTGCATCATTCCATGGAGCTCTCCCCTTTGTTCATCTCTATAATTATTCCTTTTGTTTTACTTTCAATTATGTGTAGTTAAACTCCCCTTTTGTTGGGGTTAGACTATTGCTATCTGAATTTGGTTGTAAAAATGATTTGATTTTAATACAGTTTCCTTGTTCTTTATGAGTGTTTGATTCCATGCTTAATGCTTTCTTAGGCTTGATCACCCTATGAATGATTAGTTGCTTTAATAGATAACTGGAAGGTTGGTGTTAGAGCTTGCTCATGAATCAAATGCCGGGTAATTCATGAGCCTAGGAATAGGTCTTGAGGTGCTTGCAATCTTATAAGTCTTTACTTAATGCAAAATCTCAGGTTAATCCACCTAAGGAATTAGGGTTTAACTTGGGATTTTAGGCTCAATGCACCTAAGGAATTAGGCTTGAGTAACTCTCAAAAGAATTGATTGTCATATTATAACTAGGAACTGTGTTAGTTATCATTTCATAACAACCAAGGGAGGATTAGCTTAGTTTAACCCCAGCAATTATATCTCATTGTTATTCATCTCTCTGTTTTCACATCAACTGTTTGAGAAAAATCCAAAAAGAACAAAAATATTTTCTTCTTGCTTGTTTGCTAGATGTTAGAACAACCTTCAATCCAAAATTCGATCGCCTAGATAGTAGTCAAATTTGCGAAGTGGTAATTGTCCACGATCCCTGAGAACGATATCCGGTCTTACCGTTTTTATTACTTGCAACGAACCGGTACACTTGCCGAGTCCGTGTCATATGATCGGGTATGAATCCCACTGGTAGGAAATATTTGCAATATGTATATATGATGTTTGTCTTAAGTGTCGTGCATGTAGTTATCATAATGAAACTCAATATTGGTATCTCACCCTTGCTTTATTTATTTTCATGTTGGGTTTCTACTATGCTTCTATATATATATTCGAGTAAAGATGAACCACAGGAGTCCGATATCGTACTCCGGGATACGTTCCCTGCACTTTGATCAGGATGATGATGGAAGTCTGTGGGCGATTAACCCGGGAGGCCACAGCGCTGCGTATACCGGGCCAGTATGTACCACAACGGGTACGTTAGCAACGGGACCACAGACCCGTACTCAGCTTTGAGACAGTCGAAGTACCACTTCCCCCTATGTGGCTATTGTTGAGGAATATGGTGAATGAGGGAAATCTGGTGCATCAGCCACCATTTGATCATCCACTGCATGTTGCAGCGCCACCATCACCTCCAGCGTCGATTGTCATTGTTCCAAAGGAGGATGAGGAGATGGAAGCGGACCCCATGGAGGACGAGGAGGAGGTACCCGGGTATTATCCCCAGGTTTACGATGTTTCTCCAGAGGTTGAGGCAGAGGCGGATGTATCATCACCGGATACTCCAGCGATCGGGGAGTTCTATGGAGGACTTCCCAATGGCTTTCATTAGGTGCGACCATCATTAGGATCTATTTTGGGTTTACTTTTGGGAAGTAGTGGTATTGTCACAGTCTGTATATCTTGGCTACTGAGAAAAGAAACGAAACATTCAAAGCAATAGAGAAGGCAAGCATTTAAACATACAAACATAACATATAAATTTGTTCATGATAGAGGGATAGGTGCAGGGACAAATCAAAAAGAACAGAAACCATCAGCCAAAATTACAAACTAAGGCATTTTACCTTGCAAAAAAAAAAAGGTTCTAATTCCTGTGAATTCCTAGAACTGGTTCTTCCTTTTTGATTTTCTTTTGTTTCTTTAGAGATTAGATATAGGATTGATCAATTATGCCCAATTCTATTCTAATGAAAAAGAAGCTTTCCTTGTTCAAGGGCTTGGTAAAAATATCAGCAAGTTGTTTAGTTGTAACAACACATTCAATCTCAATTTCTCTACTTTTAATATGATCTCTAATGAAATGATGTTTGATTTCTATGTGTTTAGTTCTAGAGTGCATTATGGGATTCTTAGTTAGATTAATTGCACTTGTATTGTCACATCTAATAGGAACTTGGTTTAGTTGCACACCATAATCAACTAATTGTTGTTTCATCCATAAAACCTGTGCACAACAGCTACCAGCTGCAACATATTCAGCCTCTGCAGTGGATAAAGCCACACTAGATTGTTTCTTACTGAACCATGATACTATTGAGTTTCCTAGTAAATGGCAAGTTCCACTAGTACTCTTTCTATCTAGTTTACAACCATTAAAATACGAGTCTCAATAGATAATTAAAGTACATGTAGCTCCCTTGGGATACCATAATCCCATGTCTTTTGTTCCAAACAGATACTTAATTATCCTTTTAGCTGCTGTTAAGTGTGATTCTTTTGGATTTGCTTGATACCTAGCACACATGCATACACTAAACATGATATATGGCCTACTAGCAGTAAGATAAAGTAGTGAGCCTATCATACCTCCAAATTTAGAAACATCAACAGGTTTACCTTGCTCATCCTTGTCCAGATAACAGGAGGTACTCATTGGAGTAGCCATCTCCTTAGCATTTTCCATGCCAAACTTCTTGATCAACTCATTGCAGTACTTGGTTTGGCTAACAAAGATTCCATTTTTAGTTTGCTTTATTTGCAGTCCAAGGAAAAAGTTCAGCTCACCCATCATTGACATTTCAAACTCACTCTACATAAGACTTGCAAACTCGTTGCACAAATGCTTATTAGTGGCACCAAAAATTATATAATCCACATATATTTGTACAAGTAAAATGTTGTGTGCCTTTTTCTTAGTGGACAAAGTTGTGTCAACTTTACCTCTTTTAAATCCTTTTCAGGTGAGAAAATTACTTAACCTTTTCATACCAAGCTCTAGGAGCTTGCTTTAAGCCATATAGTGCTTTAGACAGTTTATAAAAATGGTTAGGCAATTCATTATTCTCAAAACCAGGTGGTTGACCAACATACACTTCCTCTTGTATAAATCCATTTAGGAAACCACTCTTAACATCCATTTGATACAATTTAAATCCCATTATGCAAGCATAAGCAAGTACCATTCTTATAGCTTCTAATCTTGCTACTGGTGCATATATTTCATCATAATCTATACCTTCTTCTTGGTTATACCCTTTGGCTACCAATCTAGCCTTGTTTCTTACAATTATACCATTTTCATCTAGTTTATTCCTAAAAACCCATTTTGTACCTATTACTTGACAGTTCTTGGGTTTAGGCACTAGTTTCCAAACTTGGTTTCTTTCAAACTGGTTTAACTCATCTTGCATAGCCATCATCCAATGTTCATCAATAATAGCATCATCTATGTTCTTAGGTTCTACTTGAGACACAAATGCCATATGATTACAAGCATTTCTAAGAGATTGTCTAGTAGTTACCCCATTTGTAATTTCACCAATGATGTTATCAATTGGATGATTTCTGGCAGTCCTCCATTCCTTTGGTAGGTCAGGTTGTTATTCTGTTTGTTCCTATTGCAGCAATTCATTCTTTAAGCTTTCATCTTCTTCATTGTCCTATTTCTCTTCTAGGAGATTTTTCTCAATTGAATCTGCAAGATCATCAATAATATATTCCTTTCCCAACCTTTTGGGGTTAGACTCATCAAATGTCACATGCACAGATTCCTAAATAGTGTGTGTTCTCTTATTATATATTCTAAATGCTTTACTAGATAGAGAGTAACCTAGGAAAATTCCTTTATCGGTCTTTGCATCAAATTTTCCAAGATTATTCTTTCCATTGTTAAGAACAAAGCATTTGCAACCAAAAATATGAAAATGTGCTATATTTGGTTTTCTTCCTTTGTAAAGCTCATAAGGGGTTTTCTTTAAGATTGGTCTTATCAAGACTCTATTTATCACATAGGAGACTGTATTGATAGCATTTGCCCAAAAATGTTTTGGCAAGCTAGAGTCGTTCAACATAGTTCTTGCTATCTCCTCTAATGATCTATTCTTTCTTTCCACTACTCCATTTTGTTGTGGAGTTATAGGAGCAGAAAAATTATGTTAAATGCCATGCTCATCGCAAAAGTTTTCAAACACTTCATTTTGAAATTCTCCCCCATGATCACTTCTTATAGAAACAATTTTCATGTCCTTTTCATTTTGCACAATTTTTGCCATTTTCTTAAATGCAACAAATGAATCACTCTTATGAGATAGAAAATATGTCCATGTATATCTAGAGTAATCATCTACTATTACCAATGCATACAAGTTACCACCAAAGCTTTTGGTTCTAGATGGACCAAATAAATCCATGTGTAAAAGTTGCAAGGATCTAGTTGTTGAAACAATGTTCTTTGGTTTAAAAGAGACCTTAACTTGCTTTCCTTTTTGACATGCATCACATAGTCCATCTTTCACAAATTTCAGTTTAGGCAAACCAACTACATGATCTTTACGAATCAGTTTATTCAAATGGTTCATGTGAATGTGTGCAATTCTTCTATGCCAAAGCCAATTCTCTTCTTCTTTTGGAATAAGCCAGCATGCAGTATTTAAAGAGATATTATCTAAATCAATCATAGAGATGTTATCTGTCCTTTGTCCAATTAATTTCAAATTTTCATCATGCCGATTTTCTATTAAGCAACTATTGGAATTGAATTTTACCTTGAAGCCTTTGTCACATAGTTGACTGATACTTAATAGGTTGTGTTTCAGTCCCTCAACATATAGTACATCCTCAATGATTGTTGTTGAGTCACTTCCAATGTTGCCAATGCCAAGTATTCTCCCTTTATTGTTGTCTCCATAGGTAACACTACCACTTGACTTAGGGGGTAAAGGAAATGAACTTGGTTTTGTCTCCAGTCATGTGCTTGGAACAGCCACTTTCAAGATACCATTTCACATTCTTGGCTTTCCAACACACCTACAAAACAGAATCATGTTTGTGTTTTAGGTACCCAAATCTGTTTGGTCCTTTTGAGTTAGTTGCAGCAATAGTTCCTTTAGGAACCCATATATACTTAGATTTATTGTATGCTGATTTTCTGTATTGACATGTAGAAGTTGTGTGACGACCTTTTCTAGCACAAAAATTGCATTTATCAAATGGTGTGTTTGATGTCTTAGGTGCAGTAAAAAATTTCTTGAAAGATTTCTCATGTATCTTAGGTTCATAGCCTATTCCAGCCTTATCATAAACACACTTTTGTTGTCCTAATAAAGCATTCAAGTTATCTCTACCATTTGTGAACTTGGCTAAGTCATTTTTCTGTTTTTCAACTTCTTTAGTCAATGTACAACATTTACAACATTAGAGCTAGATGCAATCAAGACCTTATTCCTAGCTTCTAGTTCTCTTTCTTTCATTTTCAAGCATGCATAATCATCACGTTGTTTAGCAATTATTTTTCTAGATAAGACAATATGTTTAGCAATCTTAAGATATTAAGCATGTAACTCATCAAATGCATCTTTCAATTCATCAAAAGTAGGTTGTGAATTGGAATTTACCTCACTCTCTGAATCACTGTTATTTCTGGCCAACAAGCACAAGTTTGCCTCCTTAGATTCAGATTCTTCAGTGGATTCTAGATCATTGTCATCCCAAGCAAGGTAGGCCTTTCTTGGCTTTCTCCACTTCTTGTCCTTTGAGTCAAACTTTTCTGTTTTGTCCTTCTTTTGCAGTTTTGGACAGTCAAGCTTCATGTGGCCAATCTTTCCACATTCATAGCATGTGATGTTGTTGGAAGAGTTGTCACCTTTGCTGAAATTTCTCCTTTGAAAAGTGGATGACTTTCTTTTGAAGTTACCTTTATTCTTTAGGAACTTCTTGAATTTTCTAACTAGCATTCCCATCTCTTCTTCAGATTCTGCCTCTTGTGCTGAGTCATTATCATCACTGTCTTCTACTTCTCTGACTTGTGATTTCAGAGACAATCCCTTTTTCTTTTTGCCAGTTTCTTCATTCTCATTTAGTCTGCTGAACCCCAATTCATGCTCTAGCAATTTTCCAAACAATGTGGCAATGGTCATTAATGAGAGGTCTCTAGATTCTGAGACTGCAGTGGCTTTAGGCTACCATTCCTTGCTCAAGCATCTCATTACTTTGTTAATTTGATCCTCATTTGATATAGCTTTTCCAAGACCAGCAAGTTGGTTGACAATGTGAGTGAATCTCTTTTGCATTTCAGACATAGGTTCTCCTTGCTTCATTCTGAACAGCTCATACTCATGTGTGAGGGTGTTCATTCTTGCTCTTTTGACATCTGTGGTTCCTTCATGTGTTACTTTCAATGTATCCCACATCTCCTTTGCTGATTTGTAATTTGAAACCCTGAAAAACTCATCACGGCTTAAAGCAGATGTTATAATATTCTTAGAACGTGCATTATATTGAACTCTTTTCTTATCATCCTCATTCCATTCAGTTTTAGGCTTATTTCTTGGTGCACCATTAGCATCTATAGTAGAGGGTACAAATGGTCCATTTTCTACTGCATCCCATATGTCAACACCTGCTGCCTCAAGAAAGATTACCATTCTTTCCTTTCAATAGATATACTCAGATCCATTGAAGGCAGGAGGGTGTGCAAGGGAAGCCCCTTCATTCAAACAGTCATTGGAAGCCATACTCTTATAGCTGTTAAGCCAAACTTAAGAGTTTAGCTCTGATGCCAATTGTTGTTTTGGCTTCAACGACTCAGGGGGGGTTGAATTGAGTTTTCTTAAAATATTTCCCTCTTAAAAAAATTTCACAAAACTTTAGTTTTCAGATTTGTGGCCTCAGGATCTTTTACAAAATCAATGAAGGGTTTATATAAAATCTTGAATAGAAGGTGATGAGGATAAGAAAGATTGATTCAGAAAGATTAATTCAGAAAGATAGATCATAGAATAGGTTGGGTTCAAAACTCAATAATAACAAAATACATAAACTGATTAAGCCTTTAAAGATTAAGAACAAGTTATGCAAGTTTCAGATACAAGCATTAACAATCAAGAACAAACTTGCAGGTTTCAGTTTCAGTGATTAAGAAACAGAAATTAAGCTATTCGAATTTGATCACATTTGAAGCAAGACTCAATTCAAATATTGATCCTTGAGAATAGAATAGAATTGAATACACAGTTATTATTACAGTTTACTCAAGATTCAATACTAATTATGCATATCAAGAACTGATATCAATTGAATACTTAGAACATCAAGATCACAGTTATATGCGCAAGACGAAAATTTAAGAGTTTGAGTTTAGAGAACCACACAGCCAGATTTATCCTGGTTCAGTCACCACCACTGTGACCTACATCCCGTCCCCACTCCACCTGTGGGTTTTCACACACTAACACAACAAGCTTTATCCAGGTAGCTTGAAAAACCTTTACACCACAGAGCACTCCTTCACCTCGAGATACCACACTCTTGTGAAGAGCCTCAATGTTCTTCCTTAGGGATACCTCACCCTAATCACATAGAGAGACTCCCTCTCTCTTTACAATCAAACAGAACCAAAAATTGATTCCTAACTCTTAATAGTCAGATAAACAAATTGAAGCACTTATGAGAATGAAACACTCTTTTTCACAATAAGCTCAAGAAAGATGATGAGTGATTTTCACAATTGATTTCTCAAATTGATTTTGTGTAATTCTGATATGTTTCTTCAAGTGGATCAATGAGTTTCCCAAGCCTTGGCCAAACACAAGAACAACCAATTAATCCAAATCCAACAATTAGGAAAATAGATTAATAGAGAGGGATAATCGGCTTACCTCTACTGACACTAACGCGTGACTACTCTCTGAAAACTAGAGCGAGAACGCCAAGAACATCAAGGGGCTCAAGGGAAGGAAGAGAGGAGAGGTTTCTGCCACACTAGGATTGCCCAATGTGCTAAAATAGGGTTTGACACAAAAATCCTCGCGTACTGTTCCGATTTATAGACTCTGTGACACGAGCATGACCGTGCACCCTACTAAGCACGGTCGTGCTTGCATCAGCATCAACGAGATGCGATTTCCTTTGAGCACGACCATGCTTCCTATTAAGCACGGTCGTGCTTGTGGCTCAGACAGCCACAAGACACGTGCATCAATCACGAGCGTGCTAATACATGAGCACGGGTGTGCTCATGCATCAAGGAGGGATTTCTCACTTGAAAAGTCCCATTTAGCCCTTTCTAAACATCCCTAGGCAAAACAAAGCATATACACAAGTGCTTAAACGAAAAACGGGGTGTTACAAAGAATATGACTTTTGTAACACCCCGATTTTTCTGCTTTATAAAATCAGTATAATTATAAATAAACGTTTATATTTTTATCTGAAACTTATAAAATGATTTTGGGAAAACCAAAGTCATACTCAAATATACTTATTTTTATAAGTATACGATGAAATTTTTGGTTGAAAATTCAGACAGAACCCGGTCTGCGTTTTCATTGATGAAGATTTTCTTGATTAGAAAACCTAATTTTGACCTAAGAACGAAATGAATAGATTTTATATCTCATTTCCAACGATATAGGTTATTTTGAAAATTTTCAAAATAAATAGGTTATTATACGTGATTTGAGCATAAAACCCTAAATCGGGTAATCGATGGAGTCGAGAACGGACGTGCAAAGACAAAACCCGACATCGGATGCTGAGTCATAGGGATGACTCACCTAGGAATTAATGAATGTAATGATGAGTTTATTGTCAAAAGACCAAAATACCCCTAACTTAACCTATCATAGATAATTTATAACCATGTTTAAGGCATCTTCATCTTGTTTTTGTGGTGGAGAATTAGCCACATCTTCAACAAATTCCCACCACAATTTTTCCATGATTACATTTGGCAAAATTACTATTTTGTCCTTAAGTTCTAATTAATCTACAAAATTGCCATTGTGTAAGATTACAATTTTGTCCCTAAAAATTTATGCCTCGGACCCTTGTACCCCTTGATTTCCACGGCCCAACCCCCTTGGTGAGCCCATTACCTTTCTATTTAAACCATACTTCATCATCTTAATCAAGCTTTCTTCCATTTTCTCTCCAAAAACCTTAAGTTCCATAGCTATTTTTGTGAAGCAACCACTTGATTTCTTGCTCATTTTCAACTTCTAAGAGGTATACCATACTTCTCTCACTCAATCATCATCATGTTCTTCAATTATTTTTGTGTTTTGAAGCCATGATCATTATTTTCAATTCTTAGATCTAGAAGTTTGAAAATTCATAGAAAATCATAGAAAAATCCTATGATCATGAAACCAATTTCTATGATCTTAGTATCTTCTCTATATTCAAGATCCAAGAGTATGCATCAAACTAAAATTTCTTGCCCTGTGATCTTGACAAGACCGAACCCTAGTTTTTGTGGGGGAAGGACTTTGTTCATTTTTTTTTAAAACTAGTCTTACATGATTTAATCTTATAGTTCATATATGTATTGAATCCATGATTGTTGAATCAAAATAAAACTTCTAAGCCATTATTTTCTTAATGGACGAAATCATGTTCTTGAGGAGTTGAAAGATTTTGTTTCATTTTTCAACTTATGATAATTTATCTTAACTCTACACTACTCTAAGGTTGTGGATCTAAGAGTGTGTGAAATTTTGAGATCTCTAGCCTATATTTGGTGTCATGGCCGAATTAGGGTTCTTGAAAGGTTGGAATATTTGATTTCAATCTTTGTAAGTTAATCATTGATTTAGGGTTCTAAGTGATCAAGGATCACTAATCAAAGAGTTTAGGAATTTTAGAAATTTTTAGCCAATTAATCACCTCATGGCCGAACCTTACCTACTGGGAAATAAGTGTTTTTAATTGTTTGTTTGTTAATTTTTTTTTAAAACAAAAGGTGCCTCATTAAAACCTTATGTTGCAAAACCCTCCTTAGGGAAAAAAACACCAAAAGGAAAAAGAGTACCCAATTTATTAATAAAGAAGGAAAAGATTACAAAGAAACTTGGGGGGACATCAACCAAACCCAAGAAGAGCTAATGAAACCTAAAATTTGGTATCCCGCATTTATTTCTAAAAAAGTCTTCCGTAATAAAATTAGGAATTGAATCCCACCAAATTAATCTTGAGATATTCAAACCAAAATTAGCTAACTTATCAGCACAATGGTTTTCTTCTCTATAAATCTGAGAGACAACAAAATGCATTTTTTTGGAAAGCAAGACACAGTTAATCCATCTATTTCTGAAAATCCAAGGCACAACATTGTTGTTAGCAAAGGCAGCCACTGCAAATTGAGAATCACATTCTAACCAAAGATTATGCCAACCATTCTTGGAAACGATTTCAATGGCATTCATGGCACCATGCAATTCAGCTTGGAGAGAACCTTGAGAGACGAGGTTAATTCAAAAACAACCAATGAAGTCTGAGAAACTGTCTCTAAATAAACCACCGCAAGCAGCTAAGCCAGGACATCCAAGAGCACTACCATCAGTGTTGCACTTCACTATGTTAGTAATAGGAGGCTGCCATCTGACTTCTCTAATTATTCTTGCAGTAGGAGAATGACATTGGACATGAAATGCCTTGACAAAGGAGAAGTCCATAATGGAATTAGACATAGTACCTTTACTAAGCATACCAGCTAAGGAAACATTGGAGGATATCAAAGCAATTGCTGAGTTGATGGGAACCAACTTGTTATTGAACCTTAGTTGATTCCTGTAGTGCCAGATAATATACAAAATGTTAAGAATACCAGCAATAAGCATATCATAAGCTTGACTAGACCAACCACGGGAGCAGACAACAAGCACATAAGTAAAATTAGAACAACCAATGAAGTGGTTAAGATGATTCATGAACCAATGCCAAATTGTCATAGCAAAATTACAGTCCAAGAAAAGGTGTTGAGTATCTTCATATTCATTACCACAAAGATTGCACATAAAGACCATTGTGCAACCTCTACTTTGCAAATTGTCCTCCGTGGGCATCTCATTATTCATAATTCTCCACAAGATGAAAGACATGGAAGGTGGAACACTGCTATTCCAAATAATCTTAGTCCAAGGCACAACTGGACCAGAAGGAGAAAAGAAGAAATAAGCTTCCTTGAAGCTGAGAGATCCAGAGACAATTTTAGAACAAACAATTTGATCCATACAAGGATAAATAGGGATAGTGATCTTATCAATTTCATCTTTGATTGTAGGGCAGTGAGTTAGTAAAGCATTAGAAATACACCAATTACCATCAATGATAAAGTCAGCCACCTTGGTTGAGAGAATAGACAAATCAGACTGCAGATCAGGCTGAGCATTTAGAAGTTCTAAAACAGTTTTTGATAGCCTTTTGTCCATCCAAAAGTTGATGCTCAAACCATTACCAAGATTCCAAGAGACATTCTCCAAGATATCTGGTAAACAACTTTTAATACTAGGCCAAATGGAGGAAGATATGTGATGATTAACTAGTTTGCCATTCCTAATGACTCTTGCTTTGAGAAAAGTAGTCCATTGACTGTTTGAAGAGGCAAATTCCCAACCAAGCTTAAGAAGACTAGCTTTATTAATAGATTTAATTGATCTGACGCCAAGACCACCCTCAGGAAGAGGTTTGCAAACCTTATTCCAAGAAACAGTTACAATTTTCCTAGTATTGATGTCACCACTCCACACCAAGTTCCTCAACCACTTATCAACAGAATTTAGTAAGTTAACAGGTGAAGAATATAAATGAAAACTATAAACAAGCATACCAAGAGCAATGGAGCTAACCAATTGCACTCTCCCCATGATAGAGAGCAAAGAACCCTTCCATGAAGCAAGCTTAGTCTTAATTCTGTCAACAATGGGAAGGAGATGTATCCTTCTAGGTTTCCCTTTGAAAAGAGGGACACCTAAATAATTAAAGGGGAGAGAGCCATGATGGAAACACTAGTGCAATAAGTGCTTTTTAAGTCAGTTAAAATTGATTTTTTTGTTTTCTGACGTAAATACAGCTGACGTTAATAGTTACTATTTTAACATCAGTTGAGAACTGACTTTAAATATAACACTATTAACGTCAGTTCCTTAACAAAACCGACGTTAAAATAAAACTATTAACGTCAGTTCTTTAATACAACGGACGTTGATTTTGTTAAAACTAACGTCAGTTGTTTTAAAGAACTGACGTTAAAGGTTTAATTTTAACGTCAGTTGTAATAAACAACTGACGTTAATAGAGTACTGTATATTTTATAAAATACTATTAACGTCAGTTGTTTGATACAACTGACGTTAATAAGTTTTTTTTTAAAATTTAGTTTTAAAATATCACTCCCCTCAGCTATCCCTGCATTCAGTCAAGAACACGTAATATCACACACATTACAGAATTGCAAAGGAAAATTGAACAATGGGGGACTTAAAACCAAAACCAATGTATATATATAAATAAATTTTAGTTCCAATGTCTAAAAAACAAAACTATCTAAGGATATATATATACATGTTATTAATTAGTTTCTAGAGTCTAACAAAAAAACTATTTATCTAAGTAGTGCGGAGGTATGTTGGCAATTCCTTTTTCAGCCGCATACTTGAAGAAGAATTCGGCGAAGCGCATCCTCAAGTCTGTTAACTCATCTTGTTCAATAGGCGATTGGTCGATAAATGCCTAGACACGTTCAAATAATAACAATAACATCAATGCAAGTCATCTTCAAAACTATAATATATAATTTAACAAGTTGTTTAAATATTACCTTCTTCCATCCATCCGTAATAGATGCGGAGACTATGTTCAGCATATGAAGCATCACATAATAGCCGCACGACCAACTGTCAGGTTGAAATCGAGACTACCAACAAAATTAATTTCAACGTCAGTTGAATATACACATAAATTAGTAATTATAATAATAATTATTTGATAAATAAACTACCAAACCTTGATGATGTTCCATACAGGATTTGCTTTAGCCATAGAAGTCCTACTTCTCCCGTTGGCGCAACTTATGCTACTCGCCTTCAGCGCGCTATCATAAACAAATAATCATGTCGATCAATTAACAAACTCATTTATCATGTGTGTAATAAACTAAAAACAACTGATATTAAAACTTAAATTTAATTTAAGATTAGTTACTTACATATTCTGACTTCCACCACCTTCGGTGGCGGATCATGGTGGAGAGAGCAGAAGAATATGACAGTATGCCTAGACGGGTGAAGTACCAACAACTGCCAATGGTCATTCATACAGTAGGGAGCCAGATATAATTCTTTCGGATTGTCTCCCAACACCTTCCCTATGTATTTACTCAATGCATCGCCAAAGAAAGAACTCGGGCGCGGAAGGATTGACGGATCTAAGAAACCGTAAACTGATGCAACGCCCTTATCAAGTTGAAGACGACGGAGATACCTAAGATATGAAAAGGGTGTGGATGTTAATTACATAATATATATATTGAAATTAAAATAAATTATTAAATGGAAAAATACCAAAAATAAATAAGTTATAAAATTAAAATTAACTTACGTGCACCAGAGACTGATGACATTGCTGTTCATCCAGACGTTATTTCTGCAGGCGTTCCCGAGATCGTCACCAACGAAGGAAAATATCCTCTCTTGATTTGGGCGTGCCACCCATCCATCGTGCTCCAATGGACATTCAAAAATCTCATACGCATAATCCTCACCAAGTGGGAACAAACGAGTGATAGGTGACAGCGGCACCGACGTCGACTTGGCCTTCAGTTTAGGAAAATAAAATATATAAGTTTTTGATAATTAAAAAAACACAAGTAATTATTTGACTACTTTGGACATTAATAATGAATAAATACCTTTGCTAACATTTCGAGCTCACGTCGTTTGGAGTCCAACTCAAGCTCACGCCTTTTCATTTCCAACTCATGCTCATGGCGCTGGACTTCCAACTCCCGTTCCCTAGCTGCCAACTCATCGTCCTCCACATGTGCCATACTAAAACTCTCTTTTGTGCTCACATGTGAAGCGTTGGCAAGCCTTGCGGTGTCCTGGGATGTACCGACGGAGGAAAGCTCTCTGGCAAGCGCCTGCTTGAATTCTGGGTTGGCTATTAAGCCTTGCATCAGATGTGATGTAATATCTGGGTTGGTCATGAGGTGCTGAGTAATGTCAGCCAAAATTGATGCTTCATTGACCACTAGCTTTCGTGAAGCAGACTTGCCATAATATTGTTTGATGGTCACGTTCCCAGGAACACCGAGAACCCGACCAGGATGGTCTTTCTTGCCTAGAGCAGTCATCAAGACGTCCTGCCGTCCAGAAGGGACGAATGCGCCCTGGGAGGATTTTGCTTTAAGATTCATCTACAATGAAAAAAAAAATGAAAAAACGTGCAAGTGAAAAGTGTTGCAAGTATCTATACAAATATCAATTGAAATCAAGTTAATTATTTACTTACAATCTTATCTGCCACTTCGCGAGTGGCATCAGCTTTAAAAGATCCCGCCTTTGTCACACGGTCGGCTAACCAGACATCCTCGCGGTCGATGTCCGACAGAGGACTTGATGGTGTGCCCTCAGGCACCTCTCCTCTTTCAATCCTAGCAGAGTGCTCTTCCTGCTTCGCCCTCAGCCTATCCGCCATCATCTGCTGGATCCGAGTATGGTACCCACCCTGAGACATGGTGTGGCGGTGGACGTTCTTCGCCTGATTCTGCCGACCCTTATTTGCCTTAGCCTATTCAAACAAAAACACATAATTAAATATAGTTAAATGATCTATAATAAGCATACAAAATTAACTTAATCAACCAACCTGAAATTCTTCATCCTGTCGACTCCTGGCAAACATATCCCAAGTATCCTGATCAATCCAGGGATAATCCGAGAACATTTTATCAAGCCGCTTCTTCCCAGATAGATAGTACCTGGTAAGATCATGCTTGAACCCATTCCAACGCTTTGATGCCATTTTCATACATTTATGACGATGATCCTCGTCATTTGGCACAGTCCAAGCTACCTACACATTAGATACATATATAACAACTGGATGGATTATAACTCGGATAATTATCTAATAATGTCAATCAAACGAATGTAAAGGTAAAATACCGTGATAGCCTCCCAAATCTGATCCTTAACGTTCTGTGGAACGTCATTCCAGTGGTTGTAGTTGATGCTTACGTGCTGCTTCGCTTGTAGAAACACCCACTTATTAAATTCTTTAGCACGGGGTCCCTGGGCATTTAGATTAGCATCGAAGGACACCTCAAGCTTCTGTCCGCTCTGCCTGTCCTTCTCTAGTTTCTTCAACGAGGTGGCTCCTCTACCCCGTTTCCTATGAGCCTGTGATGTCTGTATGGACAAAAAAGATGATAAAATAGAGGGTTGTAACATTATAAACTTACATTAACAAGAAGGACTAAAGACAGTATATAACATGCATGTAAAGTTACACTAGAATCAGCAGGCGTAGGCGTGATCGGGTCCTGCGAAACCCCAACAGTGTCCTCCCGTGCATGTGGGCTATCTGACTGATCCATATGTATGCCTGTTCAAAAACAATATATATGTATTAACATAGGTTATAACTCAAAATAAATACAGAAGTATAAATAAAAATAACTAGATAGGTCCTGTAGATATACAAAACATCTATATATCCAATATAAGGACAATACGGGAGATTGAAAACTATAGTTTTTGAACATTGCCAAGCACTGGTCACGGCCTGGCCGTGATGTCCATCACGGCCGTAACTTGCCAACTGAATCAGACCCTCATAGGCAGAACTGATCACGGCCTAGCCATGATGAGCATCACGACCGTGACAGATCAACCAGTAGAGCAACATGCACTCAAAACCAAAAATAGAGACATTCCAAACAACTCAAACTCACGGTTTAAAGTTACAACTACTGAGACTACAGTTTCAACATACACTCAAAACCAAAAATAGAGACATTCCAAACAACTCAAACTCACAGTTTCAAGTTTCAACTACTGAGACTACAGTTTCAAACCAGCAGAGCAACATGCATGCACTCAAAACCGTGAATAAAAAAATGTGCCCTAATTAAAGACTCACCAGAAATAAGCGCTCACGTGGTGGTGGGGGGGAAGCTCGAGTGGTGGCCAACGTTCGATGTGGTTACTGAGAGCAGAGGGACAAGGAGAGTTAGTACGCGGGAAGGCCAGGGGAAAGAGAGATGTCAAGTTATTGCAAAGAAGGAGCGGGAAAGACAGAGTTAGGGGTTAAGAGTGTACCTCACGGTGGTGGCTAAGAAGCCCTCGCGGTGGTTGCGGTGGAGATGAGCGCGCGATTAGGGCAGAGTGAGAGCGAGAGTGAGGGTTGAGCGTGATGAAAAGAGAAAAGACGTAGCTAGAGAAGTGGAGAAGGCGCGCGGGGGTAAACGTTATAATTAAAATAAAACAACATTTTACGTCAGTTTTTGGTAAAACCTGACGTTGAAGATCATATATTTAACGTCAGTTGTCTTAATAAACCGACGTTAAAAACTCTCACACTTATTACGTCAGTTGTTAGTAATAACTGACGTTAAATGTCATATATTTAACGTAAGTTGTATTAAGAAACTGACGTTAAAAACACTCACAACTTCTTACGTCAGTTGTATTACACAACGGACGTTAAAGGTTTATTAGTTTCTGCAAAAACATTCATTCCCTTGACTACTGTGCTACTTACCCATTCACCTATGTACCTAATCCTCTTAATGAGCATTAAGTTTATAGATAAGTTTTCAAGAAAATCAGAATAACTTAGTAACTTCATCCACTGCTCCTATAAATAGCTTCCTAGCTTCCATCTCCTTTTAATTAATTTTCTGCTTCACAATATAGCTCTGCCGTGGAGATTAACTTCATCACTCTTTCTTCCTATTCCTAGACTCAAAGGTCTTTGTCTTAATGGTCAAACAACTTCTGAGTTTGAGTAAATTACATTGCATGGATATTAAGGTTGGGTGAATCACGTAATGTGATTCTCTCACTTTATTTCATCCCCTTCATCCCTTTCACTTTGCTTTGGAAGCAAGTGATTGTGGATTCAAGATGATGCATCAAGGAACTCCACTAAAGAAGAAAGATGCAAAGATCCATTTCACTTTGCTTTCGCTGCTAGTGACTGAGGATTTACTTTGCATCTTGGAATTCAAGTGAGGGAGGTGATGCATCCATTGGAGTTTCGATGACAGGATCGAGAAGAAAATGATGTTGATGCAGAAACTTTTTTATATTTTAGGGCTATGTTGCAGAAATTTTTTATCTTTTAATCATGTAATTTTAACTTATGAATCGCTTCAATGTCATACGATTTGATTATACATATAACTTGTTTTATGTTAAGTGTTTATTTATTTTAATTTGCACAATAATTTGTTTACTAATTCAAGCTAATTAATAAAAATTAAAAATAAACTTGTATAAAAAAAAGGTTTAGAAATAAACTGCAGTACTATATGGAGTGATCTGCGTTGAGAGGGACAATAGGGACATGACAACCAATGAAATGAGTTTCATAATTATTTACGTCAGTTATTTATAGAACTGACGCAAATAGTTTACCCACCACCTCATTTTTAACGTCAACTTATTTGATGACTGCCAAGTTCCCGTGTATTAATTACATTATTTCCATTATTCATTCTGCACGTGTATAATATATAGGATTATTTACGTCAGCTATTTATTTAACTGAAGTAAAAATCAAACTTTTAACGTCAGTTGTATAAAAACCTGACGTTAACAATTAATATTTTTTATTAAAAACACTTTTAACGTCAGTTTTTTAAAAAAACTGACGTTAAAAGTGAATAGATATCTGCAAAAACATTCATTCCTTTGACTGTACTGTGCTACTTACCCATGCACCTTATAACTCAATCCTCTTAATGAGCATTAAGTTTATAGGTAAGTTTTCAACAAAATCAGAATAGCTTAGTAACTTCATCCCCTGCTCCTATAAATAGCTTCCTTCCATCCTTTTAATTTTCTGCTTCACAATATGGCTCTGCCGTGGAGATTAACTTCATCACTCTTTCTTCCTATTCCTAGACTCAAAGGTCTTTGTCTTAATGGTCAAACAACTTCTGAGTTTGAGTAAATGACATTGCATGGGTGATAAGTCTGAGTAAATTACATTGTGTGAGTTGCTCACCTTATCACCTTCCGGAGAATCAGCTGCTGGAGGGTTAATCTGGTGCTCGGGGGTCACAGTTCCAAAACCTCAGCTTTGGCAGCAAGTGACCGTCTTGGGAGTCTCTGGAACCACTGCCTTTGCTTGAAACGGATATGGTGCACCTGTTTTTGCCTCTCTCTTGAGCTCTCTCATGCCCCAGGTTTTACGAGGTCTTCGGAGTATATATAGTTTTCCCTTTGGCATATTTCATAAAACTCTCGATGGGATGTAGCTTTAATGTTTAGGATTTTAAACCCTTTCAATGTAACTTTTTATAGGATTTTAAACCCTTTCAATCTTTCAATCTTCAGATCGATCGATCATCCGTATTACACTTCATGAATGAGATCCGGTTTGGGTTATTGATTCAACTTATACTTCGTACATATATTTTAGTTTTCAAAACAGAAACACAAAACATCAAAGCAATGATCATGTGAAACTGAAACTTTGAGGAAGGCAATGCGGAAGGAATCGTATACTAGATAAAAAAAATTATTAAAATAACTTTTAACGTCTGTTGATGTAGGGACTGACGTTAAAAGTGAAGAGACTTACTTCTAACGTCAGTTCTTTATCGAACCGACGTTAAAATGTTCACTTTTAACGTCAGTTCTTTATTGAACTGACATTAAAAGTGAGTCACTTCACTTTTAACGTCAGTCATTAAAACAACTGACGTTAAAATTGAATTAATGAAGCCTGATATTTACAAAACTGCCACCGCCTCCTTTTTAACGTCTAGCTTTTGGTTAACTGACGTAAACCTTTACCGTCTAATGTATATTTTCCACTAGTGAAACCAAGGATATTTGAAAGAGCAGCTTTCCTAGCACCTGAAATGTTACTAGTGTAGAACTTGGACTTGTCAATACTAATCACCTGCCCAGAAATCTGCTCATAGTCTTTAAATAAAGACAGAAGATTCATTTAAGTAGTTTTAGAGGCTCTGCAAAAGACTAAAATGTCATCTGCATCGAGGATGTGACTAGGCATTCTGCAGTTTCTAGGACCAGCTATCAATTGCATTTTCCCATCCTCCACCAGCATATGGATACCTCTACTAAGAACTTCTTCAGCAAGGCTGAATAAGAGAGGACATAATGGATCTCCTTGTCGAACACCCTTCAAACAGTTGAAGAAACCAGTTGCATTACCATTAACAGAAATTGACAACTTGGCTGACAGCAGGATATTTTCAATCCAAGAGCAAAACCTCCTATTAAAACCAAATGATTTGAGGACTTTTAAAATAAAGCTCCACTCAAGAGTATCAAAAGCTTTCTTGATATCAATCTTCATAGCTAACAGACCTCCAAAAGACCCTTTGTCCAGTTGATTTATGTACTCAGAAGCAACTCCAATGCAGTAAAAAATATGTCTTCCCTTGATGAAACCTCTTTGGTTATCAGATATAATTTTTGGAGCTATAATTGCCAACCCGTCTGCTAAGATTTTAGTAATAATCTTGAACTTTAAATTAACCAAAGAAATTGGCCTGTATTGCTCAATTTTGATAGCATGAGAGACTTTTGGAATAAGAGTAATGATACTAGAATTGAAATTAGGAAGGATCCAACCATGCTTAAAAAATTGGAGAACAACATGATACACATCCTGATGAATCATGTCCCAATAAGTTTGATAAAAGTGACCCACAAATCCATCTGGCTCGGGAGCTCCACTAGCATTCATTGCAAACATGGTATTTTCGATTTCCTCCATAGAAGTGAAAACTGTTAATAAATCATTGTCTTGCTCAGAAACAATAGAAGGGATAACTCTATCAATAAGGTTATTGGTTTGACAACTGTTACCACTTTCTAGTAACACCTTTGATTTTCGTCATTTGATGGAAAAAAGTTGTGTTCCTATCCCCCTCAAGATGCCATTTAATTTTAGCCTTTTCCTTCCAAATTTTTTCTTCATATCCAAGAGCAGTCTGAAGCAATATCTGAGCTTCCTTCTCCTTTTCCAAAAGCTCTTCAAAACTACCATCACTACTTATCTGAAGCTGAATTTGATCCAAATTAGACATAGCAGTTTTGACATTATCATGAACATCACCAAAAGTAGACTTGTCCCAATCCTTCAGTTTCAGATTCTTCAATTTTTGAGTTAAGACAAACATAGGACAGCTAGCTATAGGATCATTCCAAGAGTCAGCAATTAACTTCTTACAGTCAGGGTGGCTAGACCATATTTTATGAAATTTAAACATTGAGCCATGCTGCCTAACATCTTTGTTCATAGCTAGTAGAAGAGGAAAGTGATCTGACTTGGCTCTAGGTAAAGTGCAGCAGGAAACACTACTCCACATATCAATCAAGGCATTGTTACAGAAGGATCTATCCAACCTTCTCTCAGTGTAATTGCTCCCAACTCTTCCATTGGACCAAGTAAAAGCTATACCTCTTATATCAATATGAATAAGATCAGAAGAATCCGTCCAAGACCTGAAATCCTCACAAGATAATTTGGAAGGAAGACCTCTTCCTTTATGCTCAAACATAATTGGAGCAGAGGCACCATAAATTAGGCAAATTATTAGCTCCATCATTTGTTGTTTTTGGCTTCAACGACTCAAGAGGAGGGGGGGGGGGGGGGGTGAATTGAGTTTTATTAAAATATTTCCCTCTTAAAAAGTTTTCACAAAACTTTTCAAATCAAAGATTCTGGATTTGTGGCCTTAGGATCTTTTACAAAATAATGAAGTGTTTATATAAAATCTTGTATTGGAAGATGATGAATATAAGAAAGATTAATTCAGAATAGGTTCAGGTTCAATAACTCAGTATTAAAAAAATGCAGAAACTGATTAAACCTTTAAAGATTAAGAACAAGTTATGTAAGTTTCAGATATAAGCATTAACAATCAAGAACAAACTTGCAGGTTTCAGTTTCAGCAATCAAGAATGGTTTTGATCAACTCAGTTTTGAACGCAGATAGCACAGACTTGATTACAACCAGACTCAGGTTTCAATACAGTTTATACAGATCAAGAACAAAAATTATATTGAACTTTAAACATCAAAATCGCAGGTTCTTGATCATAAACAGAATTTAAAGGAGTTTGAGTTTAGAGATACCACACAACTAGATTTATCCTGGTTCAGTCACCACCACTGTGACCTACATCCAGTCCCCACTCCACCCGTGGGTTTTCACACACTAACACACAAGCTTTAGCCAGGTAGCTTGAAAAACCCTTTACACTCTTGTGAAGACCTCATTCTTAGGGATACCTCACCCTAATCACTCCTCTCTTTACAATCAAAAAATGAAAGATATCCTAACTCTCAATAGTCAGATAAACCAATTGAAGCACTTATGAGAACGAAACACTCTTTTCACTATAAGCTCAAGAAAGATGATGAATGATATGTGTATTGTATTCGATATGTTATTCGTTGATATCGTGTATTGTAAAAGTGTTCCTTTGATCCTTTTTATATAGAAAACAAGTTATAGTCGTTGGGATCAATCAAAACAGATTTGGATTTGATAATAGAATCTGTTTTCTTGATTCTGGTTCTTGAAATAAGATTCTACATCGGTTCTTATCATTCGTGTCCATCTTGAAAATAACCGAGTCCATCTAGCCATTTTGAATTTAAGATTTTACATCGGACTAGCTTGTAGACGAGCTCCATATGCCACGTCATTGGACGGATACTCCTTTAGGATTTAGCAAGTCCAAAGACTTGAGTGGACGAGCGCTTGTCACTTTAGTGGACGAGCACTTCTGTCACTTTAGTGTACGAGCACTTCTATCACTTTAGTGGACGAGCGCTTGTATCACTTTAGTGGACAAGCGCTTTTGTTACATCAGTGGATGAGTGCTTGTATGACTTTATTGGACGAGCGCTTATGTCACTTCTGTGGATGAGCACTTCTGTCACTTGTGTTGGACAAGCGCTTCTATTACTTCAGTGTTGGACGAGCGCTTCGATTCAAAAAATCTTATTTCCAAAAATCATTTTCATTAAGGAAAACTTATTCCTTTTAATGCAGGTTATGAAAATTGATTTTCTTTCATGCATCTTTTCAAATGAGCTATTTGTGAATAAGAGATTTCATCTCACAAATCATCTAAGACTTAAATCTAATTTCTCCTTTAAGCTCTTGTCTTGATGATTCCTTGTTCTTCGTTTTTGCTTTTTGATTCCTCCATGTAGCTCTTTTGATTTCTTCAAGTTCTTCGTTGAATATTCTCCTTTAATTGCTAGCTGAACTTGTTGATCACTGCTTTATACCTGTCTTTGCAATTTGACACTAAAACACTTGCATACACATTAAGTTGTATTTGTCATATATCAAAATCTCTAAGTCATTGAGTCTAACATCATTTGCAATAAAAAAAAATTCATATTTAACTCTTTCAAATAGCTAGCAGGAAGCTGATTTTGAGAAATCCAAGGTTCAGCAATGAAAACCATATCAGGCTTATACATAGAGCAAAGCTTTTTCAGCACTAATCTTGTTTCCAGATTAGCAATTTATCTAACATTCCAATAAAGAATAATCATTATGTAAAGTTTTGAGGACCACCTCTTGATCGGGTATTTCTAGCCTAAGCTTTTTGAATCTGAAGTTGCTTCTTTATCATATTTTTATTTTGAGATTTAGAGAGAACCACAGTATAAGTCTCCTCATTATTTGCAGATTGATCCATCAGATATTTATTTTCCGTTTGATTATCAAAAGAAGGGGACTCTATATCACCTTCTTCCTTTTCCTCTTCTACACTAGTGCTCCACAATTTGCCAGCAACAATATTCATATCTTTCACCACAACAGGATTGTTATTAATGGCACCTTGTATAGTAGTATGCATAGAAACTGTACCTGATCCGAAATCTGATTCTGAAACCCAAGACTGCTCAACAATGTCCTTTGTAGGATGAGATGTAATAGGTGAGGCCATAGAGTCTTGAATAATCGGATTGGATGGTAAATTGAGATTGGAGAAAACATTATACAATGCTTCCTTGGTATTTAAAACAGTGTCCTTATTTGTATTAGTAGAACAATTTCCAACTTCCGAATAGGCTCCTTCAACAAAGTTTCCAATGCATTTAAATGCTTGTTTTGGTCAGTATTAATCGACCTGTCTGATTCAGAAATCAACTCCACTACATAAGGAACATTAGCGGATTAAAACCTAGACATGTCCTTCCTCAAAGTGTGGCTGTCATTAATTGCCTCATCTGCAACAATAACTGCCTTGCCTTTGTCTAAGATATCCACAATATTATTTTTTTCAACATTGACATCTACAAGATCTGCAGGGTTAGCATGGATATCAACAGTTTCATTGACAACCACATTATTGTTATTTACCTGAGATTGAACAACCTTCTTTGGCATATAAACTTTAACAACAACCGAAGCACCTTTCTTTAAGGATGGATGAGAGGTGTTCTTGGAGATTTGTTGGTCACCTGTCTTGCCACAGGTGTCTAAGGAATGCCCAATGTTTTGACAAAGATTACAGTATAGAGGTGGTTTTTCATACTCCACATTCACAACAAAAGCAAATTTTTCCCTCTCTACCATAATTTCATATGTCAATTCTCGAGAGAGATCAAGATCAACCATGATTCTAGCATAGTGGCCATACATCCTTCTACGAGTCATATCATCAATTGAGATAGGAGTACCAATTCCTGAAGTGATTTCAAATAAGATTCTTGATCTCCAGTACTCATGTGGTAGGTCATAGAGTTTTATCCAACATTGAGAGTGTTTTTGTTTTTGTTTCCTGGGGTTAAAGTCAGCCGTCCATTGAGAAAGCCTTAGTAACCTAGGTTTTAGATTCCATGTACCTACAGACCATACACTTCGCAGATCTTCATGTGTAGAAAATCCAAATTCAAAATAACCTTTGCCTAGAGAGGTCATAAGCCATTGGCCAGGAATTTTCCATAGGTTTGTCTCCTTTGGATAAGAGAAGTCTGCCATGGAGTTTTAACTTACAAGCGTCTATACCATTGGGATATTCCTCCTCCGATATCTTGATAGTCACGGTATCTCCTTTGATACAAGGCTCTGGAAGTTGTGAAAGAGAGACATCAAGAGAGTTGCTTAAGGCTTGAGCAAACTTATGAGGATGAGAAGAAGCATTATGCCGAGAAGGAGAAGAGGGAGGTGTTGAGAGAAATCCCCAAGGTCAGATCGGCTTGGGTGCAACAACCATGAAGGCCATTCAAGAAAACCATAGTGAATCACATGGAGAAAAACCCTAGCAGAGCTTTTGACCACGACTCAAACCAACAACCATGTTTGTTTGTTAATTTGTTATTGTGGTTTGTTGATGGATAAATTGTTGTGTGAATCGTGTATGTGTTTAGTGGAAATCGGACGCTTGATGGAACTTTGGTTGGCAAGAAAAAAATCTTCAAGAGGTAAGGGGAGTACCTGAGGGATTTTTCCGGTAGCTGTATGTAATTTGTTTGTGGGCTGTATTTTTTTGGGTGTATTTATTATTTTACGTAGTTAGCATTATTTGCTTTTAAATTATCTGCTTTTAATTATTTACTTATTTGCATTTAATTGTGAGTATCTGTTGTTGCATGCCATTAATTGCTATTTGCTATATTTTTGACATGAAATGATTTTTGATGTTGATTGTGGATTGGAAAGCCTGACAGTGGTCAGTGCTCAATTAATTATGAGGTAAAAGCGTTAATAAGCTTTTTTTATATGAAATAATGAGTTTTAGTTAGTGGAAAATAGTAATTTATTATTACTTAATTATTTGATTGGTGAAAAATGGATAATAGTGAAAAATAATATTATTTTAATGATTTAATGGGGTAAGAGTGTTTTATGAGTCACAGTGAGGATGAAACCGTTAAAATATTTTAGTACAGCTAATTTCTACGTAAGAATTTTCTAAATATTAGAAAATGTTATTTTAAGAAAATAAGTTTCAAAAATAATTTTATTATTGTGTTGGAAAAATTATTTTACTAGAAAAGTCAAATTATGATTTAAAAACATTTTTAAAACGTCAAACGTCGGACAATTCCGACAATATTTACGGAAGTATTATTAAAATTGTAATATTAGTTAAAACAGAGACTTTGTCTCAAAGCAATATTTTCAGGTTCAAAATATTGATTTTTGAAAGAAAATGAATTTTAAGTGATTTTGATGATTTTATAAAACGAATTTCTGACGTAAAAGGATTTTCTGTAAAGTATTTTTATACAACGGGTTATTTCTGATAACTTGGATAAGTTGAGGAAATTTTTTTGCTGGATTTGTGTTTCACAGAGAGAAAATACTTTTAAAATTGAAAGCCGAACATAGTTGCCGAGACATTGGGTCTAGTGTTCTTTGGTATGGACCGTGTGTCCTCAATGGGAAGTTATGGACTTAATGTCCTATAAAAATCCGTATTTCCGTATTGATTTTTGCACGTCAAAATCTACGAATCTAAATCTGGTGCATCGGTTTAGATTTCGTGATTTGTACATTTTTTACTTGGAGTCTGTTTGATTGGTTTGGACTTGGAGTCCTTTTTATTGGAATAATTGGTAAACTTAAATGTTTAAACCTTGGTTTAGTCGTGAGCCTTTGAGCCTCGACAAGGAAAGAATGAACACAAAGAAAATGACATGAACAAAATGTTTTACATGCATTTTTGGGCAGATGTGCCTCTGCATAGGACTTGAATTCTTGATGGCAAGTATTCATAAAGTTTGCATCACTGTGCCTTGATGGACATATGACCACAAAAACCATATACTATGCATGGTATTCACCGTGCCTCGTTTTGGACAGTGTTATGGTTAATTTAATTTTTGCCTTATCTGGCAATGAGAGCGTGATCAGCTCATTTATTTGGTGTTTGAAGCTCCGGAGATTAGGTACAAAAGTTAGTTGATGAATATTGAAGTGTCATGGTTTTTAAAACAACGAAGATTGTTGGGTATGAAACCCTTTGATAAATAAATTGTTTATTGTTGAATATACATGTTAAATGTTATTTGTGGGTCGTGCATATGGTTATCGTTTTAAAGTCCATATATTGGAACTCACCCTTGCAAATACATATTCTTCTGGCTTTGTTGTTGTACCTTGGTACACGAATGCAGATGTTGCATAAGAGTTTCTTAAGTCACTTGGAGACTTAAGTCCGGATTGCAGGAGAGGTGTGATCATAGGAATGATCACAAGGTCTTATCAGTGAGTGTCTTGTAGAGCGACCAGCTTAGGATTTTCTTTGGGTTGTATGTTTGAAAAGGTCGGTGATTGCGGTGTTATACTTTAGTCTTTGGTTTATTTTTCTCTTTTTGAAAATTGAAACTTTTGAGAAAAATTGTAGGTCGTGGCAATCTTGTTATGAATAAGATTTACTGTTTTAATGTGTGTATCTTGGTTTCCAAGAGTTTTCCGCAGAAGAAAAAATTTTTACAACCATATTTTTTTGACTTAAAATAAATCAATTTCTGAAAGCAACCAGCATATTTCTTTTAATTTTATTTCCGCACGTGTTCACATAGTAATGCCCAAGGGGGGTGTTACAACTTTTATCACGTATGATAGTAGACGAATTAAATATTTTATAACAAAATTTATCTGCCAAGAAATAACATAATTTTATTTGGAATAAATAGATGCATGATATTTGAATAAAAAATCTATATATTTTTTAAAAAATTATTTAGTAATACTTTGGATAGTAACCATGTTTCATTATATTCTGATACTTTTTTTCTACTACAATACCATATATTTATTCAATTATTATTCTTTAAAGTTTGACTTGAGATTTAAAATTAATTGCAAGAATGATAAGTTGAAAATGAAACCAATGTATTTCGAAAATATGAAATTAATGAAGGGTGATAATTGTCACTTTCCTAAAATAAATTAAAGCAAGTTAAGAATAAATAAAATCTTCAAAAAAAAAAAAAAAAACACATTCCATATAGGCCACAGAGCCTGGAAACCTGTTTTTTTTTTTTTTTTGCAGTTTGGACTCTCACTCGGGTTGCCTTAGGCTATGTTTGGATTGATGGAAAATAGAAGGAAATGGCATAGTGTTTCATTGTTTGGATTAAATAAAAGTGGATGGAAGGGGATGAAAACCAATGGAATCCATTCCATCCTATTCCACCGTATACGATCATTTTGCTTCCCTCCCAATTTGGGAGAATGGTATTCAGCCAAAAATTAGATACTCTAAATATTATAAAATTACACTTATATCCGTGTTCCTCAAACCAGTTTCTCAAATCAGGTCCATCATTCTTTCTTGAACGCACACAGTTTCTCAACTTGCAGAATAGTACAATGCACTCAATAAAACAACTTCTACTATAAAATTTAAATGGATAGTGATAAAAAAACTCAATTATTGGAAAACTAAAAAATAAGAATGTGCTTGTGTTAAACTTAAATTAAGAAGAACCAAAGAAGACATAGAACTTAACTGTAAAAAATAAAAATAAATTGTAAACCATATTTTAATAGTACCATCTAAGAACTCCTAAAGGTCTTATCTAATGGCTTCCATGTATTTTGCCACCTGAGTCGCATTCTCTGCTCTCACATTCTCTGCCATGGCCACACCGCTTTCACGGCACCTTCATCATTCAACTTTCTCACTCCATCAACCTCACCCAGTCAGAGAAATGAGAAAAGTGATAAAATGAAAATAATTGTTATACTGTTTTTGTGTTTATCAACTATGAATGGTCACTATACTTTTGTGTTTATAAAAAATTGTTTTAATCTTTTGTTTTTATTTTATAATTTTATAATTGCATGGTCAAAAATCATTTAATTAAAGATATAATAAATAAAATATTGGCATTTTCAAAATAAGGGTAATATAATAATAAAAATTATAACTCAATCCATTTTATTCTCTTCGAATTCCCAACATAAAATATCCAAATAATGGATTGAAATTTTTATTCTATTTCGTTCTGCTCCAATCCATTATACTACGTTCCGTTCCATTCGGTCTTCTCCCACCAATCCAAACATAGCTCATTAAATAAGATGATACCCATCTAAAATTTTTCATGCAAATGAATATAATTGTGAGTATTTAATTTTGTCATAGTAATAATAGAGAGAGATTGGCTCAATCCACTCGCGTGTTCCAACTCTCATAAGAAGCTCAAAGTGACCCATGACCCTTTGTGTTATATGTGTCAAATTTCACAACATTACATAAATCCAAAAATAAAATAAGAAATCAAAAGAGATAAAGGAGCTTTAACATCTTGAATATATTGAATAAACATCTGCATTCGATTATTCTCACTGTAGTGATTAATGCAGATTACATTGCAAGATATTACTTCCAATCATAACAGGTATACATATTATATCTGTTGTCTAACAAACATGCATGATCTTTTTGTATGCTCCACTTACAATCACCGTTGCACTTTACACCATCTCTAGAGTCTTTGTAAATATCAATCCAATGTAATGCACCATCCCATGTCATGCCGCAGAAAAACAATGTAGTTCCCCAAAAGTTAGTCACAAACGAAAACTCATACTCGTCTTCGTAGATGAGATCATGAACACCAAGGTCATCATTTTTTGATTTACAATGAACTTGTAGAAGAATATCATTGCCTAAGTCATTCTTTACATGAACGTGTACTTTGTCTGTGAAGAGGCCTCCCTCACTTACAACCACAAGAGCGAGTAATAGTAGGAGGAATGATAAGATATGTCTGTGAGGTTGAACCATCATCATTCTTTCAAAGTGAAATTTGCAAGCTTTGGCCAATAATTGAATATTTGTGTGTTTTGACTATGCTATCACCTGTTTATATAATGAATGTAGAGATAGATTATATGACGAGTAATGATAATTTAAGTATTTCATTGAAGAGGATTTTAACTAAATGTAAATATTTTCTTTTTTATTTATTTTTATAAGTGAATATATTCAATAAATTTATTAATTGACGGAGAAAAATCAAGAAATAATAAACAAGAGTATATGAATTTTATAATCATGAGATCTTGAACAAGTCTTGATACTATGAAATTTTATCTCATAAAAATTAATAATATGAAATTTTATTTTCCAAATATCGAAATGACTATATCTCTTCCTTAGCTAAAATATTAATTATAATTATATACTAAATCTTCTAATAAATAGAAAACTAGTAATAATCATCACTAGAGGAAATTGGGTTAATCCCAACAGTTAAGAACAAGTCAGCAAAAGAAATATAAAGGAAAATTTAATTATAAATCTTTATGTTAAGGTAGAAATTTTTACCAAGGAACACCATTAATTAAAAATTTAATAAAATTAATAATAATAACAATGATTAAGATTATTGAATACATTTTTAAAATGTGAAATTTTAGTTTCTAACGATTGAAATGATATAATATCTCTTCCTTAGCTAAGTGTTAATTACAATTTAAGACTAAATCTTTTTATAAATAGAAAAATAGTAATAATTATCACTATAGGAAATTGGGTCAATCCCAAGTACCAACAGTCAAGGACAAGTTTGAAAAAAAAAGTTGGCAAAAGAAATATAAAAAAAGTTAATTATAAACTTAAAGTTAAGGTAGAATATTTGTCTGGCAAGGAACAAAATTTAATTACAATTATAATAATAATAATAATAATTATTATTATTATTATTATTGTTGTTGTTGTTGAACAAGTCTTAAAAAATATGAACATTTAGTTACGAGTGATTGAAACGACTATATCTCTTCCTTATCTAAATGTTAATTACAATTAATGACTAAATCTTCTAATAAGGAAACTAGTAATAATTATCACTATAAGAGATTGTGTCAATCCCAACAATTGAGAACAAGTCAACAAAATAAATATAAAAAAGACTTAATTATACTTTTGGTCATTTCATTGTTTCAATTGTGTGATTTTAGTCCCTTATATAAATTTTTTTTGATGCACATTTAGTCCTCCAATTTATTAAATGTGTCAAATTTCATCCCTTCATCCTTGATCTCTTAAATCTCTGACGGGACATCCTACCTGTATGTTACTATCTTAATTAAAATAATAAATTTTAACTTTCACTACAAAAAAAGTCGTTTTAGCGACCGACATTATGCGGTCTCTATTAGTCACCGTTTTTGCCACCGAATCGGTGTTCCCTGAAAAACAATTCTATATTACATTTAGCCACCAAAATAGCGACCGAATTTAGCAGTCACAAATAAATCTGTTGCTATTTCGGTCGCTAACAGGAAAAAAATTAAAAGTCAACTTAATTGATCGTTTAGTGACCGTTGTTGCGACCGAATGTTAGTGGTTTTTATTTTATTTTATTTTTGAACCTTTTAGCGATCGGTTTGAGTTCGGTCGCTAATTTACGGAAACAAAACGCCCTAGTTTCAGTTAGCGATTACTATAGCGATCGAATTTTAAATTTTACAAATAGCGACCGTTTTAGCGATCGAATTTTTCGATAGCTAAAACTAAAAACCCTAAAACCGTGTTTTCCCCTTTCTTCTTCCCCATTTCATGCAAGTCTCCCAACTCTCTCCCTCTCAACTCTCTGCACAAAGCCTCCAAGCCGGAACCCAGCACCACATCTTCGCCTCTTAGCCACCACCGCAGTCAACGCCTCCGACGCCTCCCCCACCTCTCAACTCTCTCATTCTCAACTCTCACTCTCTGCACCACTGAGCCTCCACTGTGCCACCACCCAGCCCGACACCGCACCACCACCGCTCCTCCAAGCCACCACCGCGGACGACGCCTCCCCCTTCCAGGTATATTTTCTTCAATTTCTTCTCCAAATTCTTCAAATGGGGTTGAACATTGAACTGGTTGGATTATGTGTAAACCTTTTTGTTCCTAAGGAATACTAATTACTTGATCATTGGAGGTTTCAAATCTGTTCTTTGTAATATGTTTCATTATTGTCAAGAGATGAATAAAAATCAGAATTTACAGATATTGTCTCCTTGCTCAATCATGCCAATGTTTTAACTCTGAATCCAATTGCTTTATTCACACTTAACTTGTTTCAAATAATGCCTGCACTAGTGTTGATTCATTTTGTGAAAATAAAGTGAAGAATGTACTAACTTATGTCATTGAAAGTGATTGGTTCAAAAACATGTTCTTGATTCCAGTACTTCACCTTGATTGTTTTGATTCTAATGTATTCTCTATATCATGAACTAAGGATGCCACGATGTCTTTTGGATATATTATGTGATTGATTTCCACTTCTTCTTTTTTATAAAGGGCTGGGGAGTGCAAAGGCATCACAATAGGGAAAGTGATCCCAACTAGGTTGGCACCAAAGACCCTACCCATCATCTGCAGCACACCCAAAATTTATTAAAGAAGGGGAAAAAAATAAATACAAAGCATGGGGGGACTAGGCCAAGACCCATGGAAGAATCAGAAGGAATTAATGAATCTGAAATTAGGAAGTCTTAATTTGTTCCTAAGAAGGTCCTCGATAATAAATTTAGGAGGCAAGTCCCACCATAAATAACCCTGGTTCTTCACTCCAAAATCTACTAGCTTGTCTGCACAGGTGTTTCCTTCTCTAAAGACATGGGAGACCCTAAATTGCATTTTGGAGACCAGCACCAAACAGTTTTTCCATCTATTTCTTAGATGCCAAGGCACAATACTAGGGGAAGAGAAGGCTTGCACAACTAACTGAGAGTCACATTCTAGCCATAATCTGATCCATCCCCTCTCAAAAGCAACTTCAATAGCAATCATTGCAGCCATCAGCTCAGCATGAAGAGCAAAGGAGAGGCCAAGGTACTTAGAGAAACATCCCAGGAAAGCACCTCTATAATCTCTAAAAATACCAGCACTGGCAGCATGGCCTGGCACTCCTCTAGAGGCTCCATCTGTGTTGCATTTGATCCAGGGGTAGAGAGGAGGGTACCAATCTACCTGCTTGATAGAGGGGGCCTTATTCAGATGAGAATCAATACCAAAGGCTTTTAGGATCATGAGTTCTTCCAGAGAAGATGACACAAAGCCCTTAGAGTGCACACCCGAGATCCTGACTGAGCTGCTTATGAGGCTAATGGCTCTTAACACTGAAACTCTGACATTATTAAACCAGGATTGATTCCTGTAGTGCCAGATGAAGTAAATCACACAAACCAAAGCTGCTGTGACAATGTCCTTTACCTGACCACCTTTGAAGCTCTGTACTATATTAAAAACCGAAGAAGTGGAAGACAGATCAATAGACAGATTCAAGGTAGAAGCTAGCCAGGACCAAATTGATTCTGAAAATTTACACCTGAAGAAGAGGTGATCAGAAGATTCAAAAGCAGACCCACAGAGATCACACATTGAGACTATAATGCATCCTTTAGCTTTTAGGCAGTCATCCATAGGGAGCTTGTTGTGACTGAGCCTCCAAGTAACCAGATCTTTCGAGGGAGGGATGAAGGAGTTCCAAATGTCTTTGATCCACTGACTAGCAGTAGGGGGAGGAGAGACATGCTTGTAGGCTAGTTTGAAGGACAGGATGCCATCATCGGAGGTCGACCAAACTAAAGTATCCCCAGGGTTTTCAAATGCAGGGAGGATAGTCCTTCTAATGTCAGCAGCTAACCCAGGAGCTGCTGCACAGAAGTTAGCAGGGATGTGCCAGCCATCAGAGTCAATGAAATCCGAGACAGAAGCCTTTAGAAGATGATGCATAGACTCGGGTAGTTCCAACAAGTCAGCTACTGTTTTGTCCATCCATTTATCCAACTAGAAGTTTATCATTTGACCATTTCCAATCACCCAAGTAGCATTGGAGATCACTTGTTGATAATAAGTTTTAAAGCCTGACCATTAAGAGGACTTAACATAGGAGACATGATGCTTATTTTAATAAATCTTGCCTTTAAGAAGCATGCCCAATTATCAGAAGAGGACATTACCTCCCAGCACAGCTTTAAGGTGGCTGCAGCATTTAACTGCCTCATTGATTTTAGGCCCAGACCACCATCTTTCAGAGCCAGACAAACTGTCTTCCAGGGCACTGTCACCAATTTCCTTTTGTAGATGTCACCAGACCAAACAAAATTCCTTATGTAGGAGTCTAGCAATTTGAGCAAACCAACTGGCCATTGGTAGACATGAAAACTGTGTAAAACCATACCATTAACTATTGAGTTAACTAATTGGACTCTCCCCATGATTGACAAAAGGGCTCCCTTCCAAGAGCACAGTTTCTCCTTTAGCCTATCTACAATTGGATGGAGATGGCTAGCTTTAGGCTTTCCCTTGAATGTTGGGACTCCAAGGTAGCAAAAAGGCAGACAACCAATAGAGAAGCCAAGAATCTGTTTGAGAACCTGTATCCTTCGAGCAGAGACTGAGCCCACAAAGAACTTACATTTATCATGACTTAGCAGCTGACCAGAAACCTCTCCATAGAGTCTAAAGATCTTCATCAGGGCCGTGAGACTCCTTTTAGTTCCCCTCGAAAAGTCCATGATATCATCTGCATATAAACAGTGGGAGGGAGTCTGGAATCCTCTATGGCCTGCCATAGGCTGCATTGCATTGGAGTCAATCAGGAAGGAGATTGCCTTGCTCAAAACATCCTCTGCTAAGCAAAATAAAAGAGGGGAGAGCGGATCCCCTTGTCTCACACCCCTGCTACAAGAGATATAGCCAGCAGGTGGCCATTTACCGAGAAAAGACAATCTAGCAGATTGCGAGAATGGTACTTGATCCCATTGCTGCAGAACAAAGGACTGAAACTAAAAGCTACAAGGACTTTCTGCAAAAAATTCCAATCAAGGGTGTCAAAGGCCTTTTTTATATCAAACTTCAGGGCCACATTCCCTCCAAAAGACTTGCTGTCTAGCAGGTTAATAGCCTCTGAGGTTGTAAGGATGCATTCTGAGTTTTTTCTTCCATGAATGAATCCTCTTTGCTGCCTAGAAATGATCCTGGGAGCAATCTTAGCAAGCCTATCAGCAAGCACCTTGGTGATGACTTTGAATTGGAAGTTAGCCACAACTATTGGCCTATAGTCTTCAATCTTTTCTGCTCCAGGAAATTTAGGGATTAACACCACTGTATTGGAGTTTAAGCCAGGGAGTATCCAGTTGTGTTTGAAAAACTGAAGCACTGAGTTATACATATCTTCTCCCACTATTTCCCAGTATGTTTGGAAGAAGCACCCTCCAAAGCCATCTGGACCAGGAGATCCATCACCATTCATGGAGAACACAGCAGCCTTGATTTCCTCTTTAGCAGGAAGAGCAGTCAACAGGCAGTTATCTTCCATTGTCACTAAGTTAGGAATTACTTGCTGCACTAGATCATTATCAGTGCAGTGTTTCTCCGAGCCATACAGGTTTGAAAAGTATTGGACCACATGCTGCTCTATATCAGATTGGGTGTCCAAGATAACATCTCCTAGCTTGAGAGTCAACATATGCTGGATTGATTGCCTAACCTTATCCATTCTGTGGAAGAAGGATGTAATTCTGTCTCCATCAGAAAACCAGTGCAAGCTAGTCTTCTGCTTCCAGAAGGATTCCTCAACATCTAAGGCTTTTTGCAAAGAGAACTGGGCCAAAGTCTCTCTAGCCTTTAACTTATCCGAATAGCCAACATCTGAGATCTCCTGTTGGATGGCTTCTAAATCACAGATAGCAGAGTCCACCCTTAGTTTAACATCTCCAAAAACCTGTTTGTTCCATACTTTGAGATCAACTTTTAACCACTTCAGCTTCTGCATGAGAACAAACATAGGACAGCCACTGACTGGCCTAGACCATGCCTGCCTTACAACTCTAACACAATCACTATGCTAACTCCACATTTTAAAGTACTTGAACATTGAAGGCTTTAAAGCTATCCCTTTCTGCAAGGACAGAAGGATAGGGAAGTGATTTGACTTATGTCTAGGGATAGTACAGCAGCCAATCTTATCCCAGAAGGAAATTGCCACTTCATTCACAATTGCCCTGTCCAGTCTCAGCTCTGTATGATGTCTGCCAATCCGCCCATTAGACCAGGTAAATTGGGCTCCCTTGGTATCAATGTGGATTAAGTGGTTTACATCTGTCCAAGAACCAAATTCCTCACAGGATTGTCTTAGAGGAGGTTTTCCACCACGTTTTTCATGAGCACCAACCACAGCATTGAAGTCACCAATATAAGTCCAAGGACCCTTATGGGATATGGATAAAGCTGTAAGGTCCTGCCAAAGGGTTCTTCTAACCTGAAAAGAGGTTGCAGAATAGATGCCTGCAAAGTAAGTAACCTGAGTGCCCTGACACAAAGAGAAGGAAAATTGCTGAGAGGATGCAGAAATTGTATTAGGGGACAGCTCCTTCTTGCAAAGACACCAAATGTTAGGAGGTCTATGGTCCCTATCATTAAACATAAAAGCCTTCAAGCCAAGCCCATTCCAGAAAGACATTTGGATGGAATCAAAGCTGACCCAAGGCTCAGAGATCAGAACCAAGTCAGGTTTGTGCAGAATACACATTTTCTTCAAGACCATCCTAGTTTCCTTATTGCCTAGGCCTCTAGCATTCCAATAGAGAACTTTCATCGGATGTTGTTTTTAGAGCCACCCTTTGCTCGGGTATTATGAGGCTTATTTTGGATGTTCATCTGCTTTCTCAATTTCTTCTTCTGCGATTTAGATCTCACAGGAGTGAATTCTGAATCTCCCTGTTCATTTGTAGTAGAGCCTTCCAATTCCTCTTCCTGGTCAGCCCAGAATTTAGAGGCCACTTTCATATCTTGTTGGACTGTTTCAGGAATATGCCTGTCCTCCAACACTGGGGAAATCTCATAGGAACAAAGATAGGAGTCACTCTGAGCTCCAGGAGTAGGAGAGACATGAGTAGCCAAGGTGTTAGGATCAGTGGAAGAGTTATGCTCAGGTAAAGAGTCTGAAACATACTCATCAGCCGGCCTGCCATGGAGAGGATTAATACCCTGATTGGATTCATCAAAGATTGTTTCTACAGACTCATTGTCATCCTCATGCTAAAGATTACCAACCTGATTTACATTTTCTAGCTCATCCACCTGAATCTGCTGGATCACATAAGGGACATGGTCAGGCAATTTAGTACCGCTCGTGCCCACACCAGTATTTCCTCCTTTGGACACAGGTTCCTGGGAAGCAGTTTTTCCTTTGTCAACAGGCATAACTGTAGCCATATCAGCAAAGGTGCTCCTCCTAGCCTCAGAGTTATCTCCATTCTCATTATAAGCTTCCTGATTCGGCTGCCCTTCCTTGGTCTTTTCAACAAATTTAGTAATTCCCTTTTTGGTTTGCTTTCCTATCTGGGCCAAAATTTTGGTACCCTTGTTTTCCTCCTGGTTAGCTGGAGTCTTTCTGCAGTTTGACAAAGAATGCCCAATAATCTTGCAAGAGGAACAGAAGGCAGGAAGGTATTCATATTCCACCCGCACATGAAAAGCATGATCCTTCCTTTCAACCCTTAGTGTGTCTCTTAGTTGACCGAGCAGATCAATATCCACCAGTATTCTTGCAAAGTGGCCCAAGGTTCTATTTTTTGTAGAATCATCCAGAGATAACGGAGAGCCAATCCCCTTGCTATTGAGAAAAGGATTTTTGGCCGTCAATATTCAAGTGGGAGATCAAAGATTCGAATCCAACATTGCACCAAAGATGGGTTAAAATCAGGAGTCCACTCAAAAAATCTCAACACTCTTGGATCGAGATTCCAAGAGCCTTCAGCCAGCACCCTTCTTATATCCTCCATACAAGAGAAAGAAAACTCAAAAAAACCTCTCCCAATAGGTATTAGTTTCCATTGGGATATCGGCTGCCACAGTTTAGATAGCTTGGCTTTCAAGTCATCCACTTTGATCGGGGTATCACACTTTGAAAGGAGGATTCTCCCATGCAGGCTAATTCTAGATGATTCCAGCCCAGTAAGATACTCATCCTCTGGTATCTGAATCACCATCGTGTTACCCATTACTCTAGGAACCGGAAGCTGGCTCATGGGGATGTTACAGGCATTATTCAGCGCCTGCACAAACGATTTTTTTGTGGAACCTGATCCACAGCGAGGGAGGGCGAGACAGGGAAAGGAGAAGGAGGAGGGACAGCGGATGGAGAAGAAGCAAGAATGTGGGAGGGGGCGAGAGATTCTGGGAATAGGCATTGCCATGGGGCTGCCATGACGCAACTGCATGCAAAACCCTAAAAGTCCAGGCAGAACAAAACCCTAGCAGAGCCTTCATTCTCCATCATGAACTTGAAAATGCATTTCCATATCAAATGACGTTGTGTTGATTAGAACCTGGGACTTGTGCGCAAGGGGAGTTTTGTTGATTCTTCTTTCAACACTCACAGGATATTACCTTATAAAGTCGTCATTTAATCCTGGAGCTGGTGACATTCTTGTGGGATTTTTGGCATCTATTATTATCTCTCTTCCCTTCTTCCACTTCACTGGTTAGGCATATAAGAAAAAGGGAAAGCCACCCTTTTGTATTCATAGCATGGTACCACATAAGTTGTTCATAAAAGTTGCACGTCCCTCACATACTATGTGTTTGATAAATGAATAAATAAATAACTGAATTTATT
Source organism: Sophora flavescens (assembly GCA_030762895.1). Classification (NCBI taxonomy): domain Eukaryota; kingdom Viridiplantae; phylum Streptophyta; class Magnoliopsida; order Fabales; family Fabaceae; genus Sophora; species Sophora flavescens. The sequence continues at coordinate 279,600,610 of CM061062.1, read as the reverse complement.
CACATGAAAGAAAGTATTTGTTATTTGATACTTCAGGCTTGGTTTGATAATTTTTATGGCTTGATTTGATAAATGTTTGGATAGGTGACTGTTTCTTATTTTAGTGAGTAGTGGATCTAATGCTATCATCATCAAAAGATACATGAAGTTTGACTCTCTTAAATTTTTCTTGATTGCTTGACACTGTGATGAGCACATGATCAACAACTTGTAATATCTCGAAGAACTTCAGTGGGTGTAATGTCTCTAAGTCTTCATTTCATTCCTTGTTAATGCCTTGCACAATTTGTTTGTCTTACATGGTGGATCTCCTTTGGTTTTCATTGCTTTTCTTGGGTTAGGAATAAGTATATATGTTGACATGCTGTATTTCTTCCTCTTGGTACTCATGAATGGATAAGGGAAACAACAATAAAAAGAGCAAGTGAAAAGAGAATGATGTAAAAGAACATAAAGCTAAGAAGTGTGTCTTGTATCAAAATATATTGTACGATGCCCTTCTAACTTGCTATAAGAGTATGCTTAGACAAGTTTGCTTATTTACTTTTTAAGATGCTGTCATATATTGTACGATATTGTTGATATTCTTTGCTTATTGAAATTGCTATGATGGCATCATTACTCAATTGCTGGTTGTAGCTCCAGTCGTCTTCTTTTTCCACCATTTTCTTGGAGTTGAGGTTGGTCATACTCTTTTTTTCCCTCTTTGCTATGTTTGAATACTTTGAATTGAACTGTTGCTTGTTAGTGGAGAGCTGAGCTCATTAGGATGCTTTGCTTATATGTTGTTTGTTAGTGGAGAGCTGAGCTCAATAGGGTGCTGGTTGTGTGCTATTAGATTAGAAATATGCATGTGGTTGCAAACTTTATATGTTGTTTGTTAGTGGAGAACTGAGCTCAATAGGATGTTGGTAATGTGCTTATAAATGATGCATGTGCTTGCAAACTTTGTATCCTATTTGTTAGTGGAGAGCTGATCTCATTAGGATGGATGTGTTAACTTTTTTGTCGCTAAATTGTGTTATGTATACAGGGTTAGATTTGTATCTTCTCTTAGATAGCAGTAATGGATTTAGGGTTAATTAGATTTGTATATTCTCTTAGTGTAAATTAAAATTTAGTTACTTGCGTACATTTAGTTTATATTTTGCATTATAAATATTTTGAATTATTATATATGTTATGTTTGTCTGATATTTACGTATTTCATACAGAAACCGTTTACCTGGGACCCTCATCATGAGAATGATATCAGGAAGGTTTTTGATCATATGGGTGCTTGCATTATGAAAAATGCAATGCACAAGTTGAGGAAAGGGAAGGATAAGTGGAATTGGATGGAACCTGACACGCTACAGGAACTACAACAACATTGGGCTGGTGAGGATTTTCAAAAGAGGAGTACAATCACCAAACAGAATCAACCAAAGGATAGTGGAGCATCAGCCTACACCAGAGGGTGGGTTTCAGGTGAAATCATTTTGAAAGGATGGTATGTACTTGTAGTTGTTTTTTAAAATTTATTTTCTATTTCATTATTTTATTGAGACTCAAGTTGCACTAATTTATTTTAATTTGCATACTCAGTAAATTGCCAGACCCCCTACTACTTATTAGCACCTCAAAAAAACCAAGAAGTTGAAGACAGGAGAATGGGTGAACGATAAGGCCAAAAACATTTGTGAGTATAAAATGGAAACCTTTACCTACAAAATTAATTAGTTTAATTACGTTTGACTTATTATTTGTTAATAATTGTTAATAGTGTGATAATCAATTTTTTTTTGTAGGAAAAATATGATCATGCCCTAGCGGATACTTATACACGTGCCACACAGGAGGGTGGTTCTTCTAGTCAAGAGCAGCACTCTCCACCCTCCCTTAATTCGAATGCCATATTTTTGGAGGTTGTGGGAGGTAAAAATAAGAAGGGGCATGTGTATAGACTTGGGCAGTTGGGGAGTCATTATGTGGCCTTGTCGTCCCGTTCGTCTGAAGAAATTGGCATGGCAAGCGTTCCTCCAGAGGTTGTAGAGCAGATGCTGCATCATGTTACACGCCTGACTGAGGAGCTCACCGAGAAAGATGCCAAGCAGAAGACCTTGGAGACGGAGATTGATGAGCTGAGAGGCACCACATGATTTATCTTGTCTCACCTGCATCTTCAGCCACCGGTTGCACCACCACCACCACCGCCTACTGTAGAGGACGACGAGGAGGATGTATACACTGATGCACAGCAGGACGACGACCCACCTCCGTCATGATCTTTCTTATTTTGATTGTACTGTTACATTTCGACGACTGTTAGTACTTTTATGGATGTTTCTTTAATTATGTCATGAACATTTGCTTTTGCATGGATGATAATTATAGTACTTTTATTTATTTCAGTTATAATTTTCTTTAAATGTAAATTTAATTTTTGTTTACATATTATTATTAGGGTCAATTATAACATTAAAACATTAATAAATTAACTTGGATAACTAATATAATATTATATAATTTAATTATATATAAAAAACAAAAAAACAAATAGTGATCGAAATTGCCACCGCCAAAATTGGTCACTAACATGCCTAGACTATTTGTACAATAGCGACTGAAAGAGCGACCGTCGTTTCAGTCTCTAACTATGGTTAGATATTTGTAAAACAGCGACCGCGTTAGCTACCACCCTGTCGGTCGCTATTTTGGTTACCATGAACGGGTGACCAACCTATCACCAACCACAATAGTGATTGAATATTCGGTCGCTATTTAACGACCACTATAGAAAATCGATCACTATCTAGTTAGCGACTAGGGTATTAAAGACCCCTTAGAAATGATGGCTAATTCGGTAGCTATTGGTAATAGTGACAAAATTCTTTGATTAGTGACCGATTTTTACGGTCGATATTTACCTATTTTTTTGTAGTGTTTTTTAATTTTTATAAAATTAATTGTTCCATTAAAAAAAGTAATTGTTGAATAAAAAATAAAGATATTACCCAAAAAAAGCTCCATCAGATTAATGTGGCACATAACCTAACTTGAACCCCTGTTCCTTGAATTATGAACGAATTAGGGTTCCAAATCCCTACATCTCAATTCGACTCATTCTTGTTACTCATTATTAAGAATATAGAATCAAAGAAGAGAGGTGAAAATGATATTGCATTTCACATAACTGAATGAGAATGAGCTAAGCCCTACAAGATATATAGTACAATAAATTGCAGCTAGAGCTGTCAAATCGGGCGGTCTGGCCCTGCCCGACGGGATAAAATGCATAAACGGACCAGGTCGGGCCAGCCCGAATTTCTATTGGGCTATGAATTTTGTAGCCTAGCCTAGCCCAGTATCGGACCAACGGGTCATCGGGCCAAAACAGCCTGCTTATAAATAAATAATAAAGGAGAAAAAAAAATTATAGATGTTAATATATCTCTAAGCAACACATGTTAAGCTCATTTAGAATCCGTATCAGTAGAAAATTTCACAATGAAGCAGTGAATGGGTGATACGAAGGATACAATACAGTACCAATAAAACCACAAGACAAATCAATAGTCTATGAGTGAAGAATCCGCACGAAAGACCTATTTTAAACTAAGCTCATGACTGAAATAAAAATGATAAACACAAAAGATAATGCACATAAAAGAAAAAACCAGTTGAGTAGGAAAGGAAGTATGAAAAAGGACAAGGATGAGCAATAATTCAATTTGCTAGCAAATATTAAATAAAAAATACATAAATAACAGAAACACGAAAGAAAAAGAAATTGATAATATTAACAATAATAAAAAGGAGTTTCAAAAGGAAAATAAGTATATATGGAAGAAATTAAATGGAAGAGAAGCTAAACAAGAAAAGGAGGTGAGGTGGGTATAGGACCCGATGTCTGTAATTCCTGTAGCTATTAGAACCAGCAATTAAAATGGCCCACCTCGTTCCTTCTTTGTTCTCCTCGGAAGCAGGTACTTGGAAGAACCTGGAAGCGTCTTCTTCGGATGGCAATCGAATATCTCTAACGATGATGACGAGCAACGGAGCGGCGCCGGCATGAGAGGACGATGAGGAGGTGAGTCGACACACGACGTTAAGCTTAAGGGACAACACCAGGAAGAGGAAGAAAGAAAGTGAATATTTTTTAACCCTAGCACTAGTAGAGTCAAGCGAGACAGATAGGGACATCAAGCAAAAAAAGGGAAATTGGGTGTTGTTATCGGGCCAGCCTGGAAGTTACTGGGCTAGCCCGACCTGAGTCAGACAACTAGATCAGGCTAATCGGTCCGGGCCAAAACGACCCAGTTTTTTTCGGCCTTTTTTTTTGTAGCCTAGCTTAACCTAAAATGCAGGCCATTCGGGTGAGCCCATCGGGCCGGGCCAAAATTGACAGCTCTAAGTGCAGCTATACGATAACTAACATAACTGAACATTTCAATTAACTAACTAACATTTCAACTAACTAATTGTTAGTGAAAATGGGGATTGTCATAGGCTTGGCCAAGATGTTTGGGAGTTGATGTACAGACTTAACATGAACCAATCGGATGACTCCAGTGAGAACCTTTTCCCAGATGAAGTGGCAGTCGATTTCAATGTGCTTCGACCTTTCATGAAATATGGGATTTGTGGCAAGATGAATTGCTGATTGAGAGTCACAAAAGAGCACTGTTGGACCAACAGTGATGTCAAAGTCTTTCAACAAGGTTGTGAGCCACTGCACCTCACTAGAAGCACTTGCAAGTGTGCTGTACTCAGCTTCTGCTGATGATCGTGAAACCACATGTTGCTTCTTGGACTTCTAAGATATGAGGGAATCTCCCAAAAATACACAATGACCACTTGTGGATCTTCGGGTGTCAAGGCAGTTGCCCCAATCCGAATCTGCATATGCCTTCAGGGACAAGGCAGAAGATTCTGAGAATAAAAGTCATGTGCCAGGAGTAGACTTAAGATACCTTAATAGATGATGAACTGCATCTAAATGACCTGTCCTTGGAGCTGACATGTACTGACTCGGTTTGCTCACAGTAAAATTGATGTCAGGTCTAGAAATAGTCATGTACATGATTCCCTTAGTCTCAGATGAATCACCGTAGATAGCTGGATCATCTTACTCTTGGACAACTTCCCTTATGTTGCACAACCCCCACTAACATCTCCGATGCGTGAATGCATGCTCAACACAACACACAAACACAACCACCACCTCCGCTTGGGCCACTAGGCTACCCAAGTTTTATCGCCATCAACATCAACGTCTTAGACCCATTCAGTTCAAGGTCCCCTTGACCAAAAAGCACCAAGGTACAGCTTGTCAACACCTCGACTATAAAGCATCGAGACCACTTTGGCCAAAAAGCACCAAAGCCAATCAACGTGCGGTAACCCATTGGGAACCGGCTTAACCAACTTCTCATCCTTATATTATCTTAATTAATCTTTAGTTAAGTTATCCAACTCTTCAATATTTGATTGGTGTATTATCATGTCATTATGTGGGACAATTGGGGTCAACGCCCCTTTAATTCCTTTAATGTAATGCCTCGATTTCTGCTGTTTTCTGTATCAATAAAAAAACATCTGATTATTTTTATCCAAGACTTAGAAAATGATTTTGGATAAACCAAAATCATAATTGTATTATATTTTATTGTAGAGAGTTATGGTTAAAATTTTGGTAGAAAATTCAGACGAAACCCGGTCCGTGTTTTCAATGACAGTAAAAGTTTACTGATCAGAAAACCTAATTTTGACTCGTGAACGAAATACTTAGGGTTCTTATGAAATTTCGAAGGACTTTGGTTGTTTTGGAAATTTTCACTTAAAAAGTGAAATAATATATATTATTCGGGTGATATATTAAATCCGGGGAACAACGGAGCAAAAAACGGGATTTTTCGGGAACCGCTAACGGATGAGGATATGAGTCATAAGTGAAGAATCAAGGGGGGATTCACCATGGTGAGTCATGGTGTGACTAACCATGTGAAATGATTATTTAGGGTTAGTTTACCAAATTGTCCTTAAAGTCCTAATGTAATCACATTGTTGCACTAAGTGTAAATGACTAATTTGTCCCTAAAATGAACTACTTCCTACCCTAACTACCCTTGAAACCCATGACCCAACCCCTATAAATACCCCACTCTTAACAATTTTTTTACTCTTGGTTCATATTTTCTAAAGTTCACTCTTAAGAACATACAGAAAACTTCATTGATTTGGCTTGGAACTTGGATTAATCACTTTCTTTTCTTCATCATTCAAGAGGTAATCTCTTAACTCTTGATCATTCTTGTCTTATATTTCCATTTATTCCATTTATTTTGCCATGATCATCAAGTTTATATTGTTAGATCTAGAACTTTGAAAATTCCTAGAAAATCATAGAAAAATCCTTTTCATATGATTCCAATTGCTACGAACTAATTATGATCCCTAGTATCTTCATTCATGAGCATGTGTAAAAATAAAATTTCCTTCCCAATTTTCTCTAAGAGGCCGAAACACCAAGGTTGAGGGTGGAGGAGATTTTGTTTCAATTCTAAGTTATGATCATTGATTATGTAATCTCTAATGCTTAAGGATCACAAATCCAAGAGCATGTGAATTTTAGAAATTCCTAGTCATTTTTACTAGTCATGACCGAATCCTACCCACAAAATGGGTTAGATGTTTTTGCTTCATTTTCAACTTATGACAATTTTCCCTATCTCTATATTACTCTAAGGTCATGGATCTAATAGTATGTAAAATTTTGAGATCCCTAACCCATTTTTCCAATGAAGGCCGGACCTAGACCTTTAGGATTTAGGAGATTTTATTTCATTTTTGTAACTTGTTCTTTACTTGTTTGTGAAGGATTAGTTGAGTAGTTGGTGTTTTGTGTGGTGTGGAGGAAACTGAGAACTACCAGATCATTTTCAGATGAAAAATCCAAACGTCAAGGTAAGAGGAGTTTACCTGAGGAGCTTCAATAACTATATGTATAAATTGTTTGGTGTGTCTGTAATTAATTATTGTAGTTTGTGATGTTTGTTTAAAATTATTGCATAATATTCTGTGATGCATGATTTATCTGTGAAAGCATGCTATAAATTGTGATGTGTGAATTTATTGTTGGTTGTGAAGGCATGTGATAAATTGTCTTGTATGAAATTTCTATTGATTTTGTGATTGGCTAAAAGCCTGACATCGGTCAGTGCTCATTGGAAATTAAGGATAAAACGTTAAGAAAGTTTAAGGAAAGCATTATGTTTTTGAAAATTTGTGGATTTTAATTTTAAGGTAAAAATAATAATATTTTAAAGAGTTTTAATGAAAGAATAAGTTGACGAGTGACAGCGAGTACGTAACGGTGAAAAAATTTCACTTTCGCATTTTTTCGATAGTGAAGGCAAAAATGGAAATAAATCTTTATTTTAAGAAAATGTATTTTAAAAATTGTTTTAAGGTGGATGATAAATAATTTTTCAAGAGATAAGGGTTTTTGCTTGCCTAACGGCAGTATGAGGAGAAACGATCTTTATAAGTGAGAACAATAAATTTATATGCCAGAAATGATTTTCAAAGGGTTAATGGATTTTTACAAAATAAAAATAAAGGATTTGAGGAAAAATGATTTTTGTTATGTTTTAAAAAGAATTTCATCAGAAAAGGATTTTTGGAAAAGAATTTAAGAACAGCGAAAATTTTCCTACAAACTTGGATAAGTTTTCGGAGTTTTTGTTTGGGTATTTGTGTTTCACCGAATGAAAACTCTTTGGGAAAAATAAAGGAAAGGATAAGGACCTACATTGCCGAGACGTCAGTATAGTGTTCCTAAGAGGAAATTGTACTTTGGAGGTGTAAAGGAATTGGAATACCTGAGGAAGGGTAGTCGGGAGCTTTAAGCCTCGACAGAGGAAAAACAAACGACAAAGAACTGTTACGATAACAACGAGTTTTACGTGCATAGTCTGGCAAACATGCCATTTTCGGTAGAGGTGCCTTGGGTATCGAGCTACAATTTCACAAAGGGTGAATTGGGTAAATTGGTTAGTTGCGGACCAAAGATAAATTCTAGGGTCTTTGGGTCTTCGGGACATTTGGGCTTTGAAAATCCAGTGAATACTTGGGGCCTTGCAACCTTGGGTCATGGAATTCTGTTACCCAGCACGAATGTACTCAATAGGGAACTATTCCCATATTATTTTAGGTACCCCATCGTGATATCCCTGAACAATTGGAGCTGAACCTAAATTTAGAGGCCGATCTCATGAGACAATTGTGTTAAGGGTATCGCAGCCTAATCATTGCTCGAAGGAGGGAAGTTAGGATCTCTGGAGAATAAAGGTCAAGACTCATAGGAATGGATATTGAAGTGCCTTGCATATTTGGAAAATAATGATTGTATGATCGGGTATGAATCCCACTAGTAGGAAATATTTGCAATATGTATATATGATGTTTGTTTTGAGTGTCGTGCATGTAGTTATCATAATGAAACTCAATATTGGTATCTCACCCTTGCTTTTTTTATTTTCATGTTGGGTTTCTACTATGCTTCTATATATATATTCGAGTAAAGATGAACCACAGGAGTCTGATATCGTACTCCGGGATATGTTCCCTGCACTTTGACCATGATGATGATGGAAGTGTGTGGCCGATTAACCCGGGCGCCCACAACGCTACGTATACTGGGCCAGTATGTACCACAACGGGTACGTTAGCAACGGGACCACAGACCCGTACTCACAGCTTTGAGACAGTCGAAGTACCACTTACCCCTATGTGGCTATTATTGAGGAATATGGTGAATGAGGGAAATCTGGTGCATCAGCCACCATTTGATCATCCACTGCACGTTGCAGCGCCACCATCACCTCCAGCGTCGATTGTCATTGTTCCAGAGGAGGATGAGGAGATGGATGAGGACCCCATGGAGGATGAGGAGGTGGTACCCGGGTATTATCCCCAGGTTTACGATGTTTCTCCAGAGGTTGAGGCAGAGGCGGATGTATCATCACCGGATACTCCAACGGTCGGGGAGTTCTATGGAGGACTTCCCAATGGCTTTCATTAGGTGCGACCATCAGTAGGATCTATTTTGGGTTTACTTTTGGGAAGTAGTGGTATTGTCACAGTCTGTATATCTTGGCTACTTAGAAAAGAAACGAAACATTCAAAGCAATAGAGAAGGCAAGCATTTAAACATTCAAACATAGCATATAAATTTGTTCATGATAGAGGGATAGGTGCAAGGACAAATCAAAAAGAACAGAAACCATCAGCCAAAATTACAAACTAAGGCATTTTACCTTTAAAAAAAAAAGGTTCTAATTCCTATGAATTCCTAGAACTAGTTCTTCCTTTTTGATTTTCGTTTGTTTCTTTAGAGATTAGATATAGGATTGATCAATTATGCCCAATTCTCTTCTAATGAAAAAGAAGCTTTCCTTGTTCAAGGGCTCGGTAAAAATATCAGTAAGTTGTTTAGTTGTATCAACATATTCAATCTCAATTTCTCTACTTTGAATATGATCTCTAATGAAATGATGTCTGATTTCTATGTGTTTAGTTCTAGAGTGCATTATGGGATTCTTAGTTAGGTTAATTGCACTTGTATTGTCACATCTAATAGGAACCTGGTTTAGTTGCACACCATAATCAACTAATTGTTGTTTTTCATCCATAAAACCTGTGCACAACAGCTACCAGCTGCAACATATTCAGTCTCTGTAGTGGATAAAGCCACACTAGATTGTTTCTTACTGAACCATGATACTATTGAGTTTCCTAGTAAATGGCAAGTTCCACTAGTACTCTTTCTATCTAGTTTACAACCAACAAAATCTGAGTCTGAATAGCTAATTAAAGTACATGTAGCTCCCTTGGGATACCATAATCCCATGTATTTTGTTCCAAACAGATACTTAAGTATCCTTTTAACTGTTGTTAAGTGTGATTCTTTTGGATTTGCTTGATACCTAGCACACATGCATACATTAAACATGATATCTGGCCTACTAGCAGTAAGATAAAGTAGTGAGCCTATCATACCTCCGAATTTAGAAACATCAACATGTTTACCTTGCTCATCCTTGTCCAGATAACAGGAGGTACTCATTGGAGTAGCCATCTCCTTAGCATTTTCCATGCCAAAATTCTTGATTAACTCATTCCATTACTTGGTTTGGCTAACAAAGATTCCATTTTTAGTTTGCTTTATTTGTAGTCCAAGGAAAAAGTTCAGCTCACCCATCATTGACATTTCAAACTCACTCTGCATAAGACTTGCAAACTCGTTGCACAAATGCTCATTAGTGGCACCAAAAATTATATAATTCACATATATTTGTACAAGTAAAATGTTGTGTGCCTTTTTCTTAGTGGAAAATGTTGTGTCAACTTTACCTCTTTTAAATCCTTTTTCAATGAGAAAATTACTTAACCTTTCATACCAAGCTCTAGGAGCTTGCTTTAAGCCATATAGTGCTTTAGACAGTTTATAAAAATGGTTAGGCAATTCATTATTCTCAAAACCAGGTGGTTGACCAACATACACTTCCTCTTGTATAAATCCATTTAGGAAACCACTCTTAACATCCATTTGATACAATTTAAATCCCATTATGCAAGCATAAGCAAGTAGCATTCTTATATCTTCTAATCTTGCTACTGGTGCATATGTTTCATCATAATCTATGCCTTCTTCTTGGTTATACCCTTTGGCTACCAATCTAGCCTTGTTTCTTACAATTATACCATTTTCATCTAGTTTATTCCGAAAACCCAATTTTGTACCTATTACTTGACAGTTCTTGGGTTTAGGCACTAGTTTCCAAACTTGGTTTCTTTCAAACTGGTTTAACTCATCTTGCATAGCCATCATCCAATGTCCATCAATTATAGCATCATCTATGTTCTTAGGTTCTACTTGAGACACAAATGCCATATGATTACAAGCATTTCTAAGAGATTGTCTAGTAGTTACCCCCTTTGTAATTTCACCAATGATGTTATCAATTGGATGATTTCTGGCAGTCCTCCATTCCTTTGGTAGGTCAGGATGTTATTCTGTTTGTTCTTGTTGCAGAAATTCATTCTTTAAGCTCTCATCTTCTTCATTGTCCTGCTTCTCTTCTAGGAGATTTTTCTCAATTGAATCTGCAAGATCATCAATAATGTAATCCTTTCCCAACCTTTTGGGGTTAGACTCATCAAATGTCACATGCACAGATTCCTCAATAGCGTGTGTTCTCTTATTATATATTCTAAATGCTTTACTAGATAGAGAGTAACCTAGGAAAATTCCTTTATCAGCCTTTGCATCAAATTTTCCAAGATTATTCTTTCCATTGTTAAGAACAAAGCATTTGCAACCAACAACATGAAAATGTTCTATATTTGGTTTTCTTCCTTTGTAAAGCTCATAAGGGGTTTTCTTTAAGATTGGTATTATCAAGACTCTATTTAGCACATAGCAGGCTGTATTGACAGCATTTGCCGAAAAATGTTTTGGCAAGCTAGAGTCGTTCAACATAGTTCTTGCTATATCCTCTAATGATCTATTCTTTCTTTCCACTACTCCATTTTGTTGTGGAGTTCTAGGAGCAGAAAAATTATGTTGAATGCCATGCTCATCACAAAAGAACCCTTAATCCCCCACCCAAACATTCTATCCTTCTCCATTTCCAAACAACAAAATCACAAGATAAATATTCCATTCACTACTATTACCAATGCATACAAGTTACAACCAAAGCTTTTGGTTCTAGATGGACCAAATAAATCCATGTGTAAAAGTTGCAAGGGTCTAGTTGTTGATACAATGTTCTTTGGTTTAAAAGAGACCTTAACTTGCTTTACTTTTTGACAAGCATCACATAGTCCATCTTTCACAAATTTCAGTTTAGGCAAACCAACTACAAGATCTTTACGAATCAGTTTATTCAAATGGTTCATGTGAATGTGTGCAATTCTTCTATGCCAAAGCCAATTCTCTTCTTCTTTTGGAATAAGCCAGCATACAGTATTTGAAGAGATATTATCTAAATCAATCATAGAGATGTTATCTGTCCTTTGTCCAATTAATTTCAAATTTTCATCATGCCGATTTTCTATTAAGCAACTATTGGAATTGAATTTTACCTTGAAGCCTTTGTCACATAGTTGACTGATACTTAATAGGTTGTGTTTCAGTCCCTCAACATATAGTACATCCTCAATGATTGTTGTTGAGTCACTTACAATGTTGCCATTGCCAAGTATTCTCCCTTTATTGTTGTCTCCATAGGTAACACTACCACTTGACTTAGGGGGTAAAGGAAATGAACTTGGTTTTGTCTCCAGTCATGTGCTTGGAACAGCCACTGTCAAGATACCATTTCACATTCTTGTCTTTCCAACACACCTACAAAACAGAATCATGTTTGTGTTTTAGGTACCCAAATCTGTTTGGGTCCTTTTGAGTTAGTTGCAGCAATAGTTCCTTTAGGAACCCATATATACTTAGATTTATTGTATGCTGATTTTCTGTATTGACATGTAGAAGTTGTGTGACCTTTTCTAGCACAAAAATTGCATTTAACAAATGGTGTGTTTGATGTCTTAGGTACAACAAAAAATTTCTTGAAAGATTTCTCATGTATATTAGGTTCATAGCCTATTCCAGCCTTATCATAAACACACTTTTGCTGTCCTAATAAAGCATTCAAGTTATCTCTACCATTTGTGAACTTGGCTAAGTCATTTTTCAGTTTTTCAACTTCTTTAGTCAATGTACAACACTTACAACAATTAGAGCTAGATGCAATCTAGACCTTATTCCTAGCTTCTAGTTCTCTTTCTTTCATTTTCAAGCATGCATAATCATCACGTTGTTTAGCAATTATTTTTCTAGATGAGACAAGTTGTTTAGCAATCTTAAGATATTAAGCATGTAACTCATCCAATGCATCTTGCAATTCATCAAAAGTAGGTTGTGAATTAGAATTTACCTCACTCTCTGAATCACTGTTATTGCTGGCCATCAAGCACAAGTTTGCCTCCTCATATTCAGATTCTTCAGTGGATTCTAGATCATTATCATCCTAAGCAATGTAGGCATTTCTTGGCTTTCTCCACTTCTTGTCCTTTGAGTCAAACTTTTCTATTTTGTCATTCTTTTGCAGTTTTGGAGAGTCAAGCTTCATGTGGCCAATCTTTCCACATTCATAGCATGTGATGTTGTTGGAAGAGTTGTCACCTTTACTGAAATTTCTCGTTTGAAAAGTGGATGGATTTCTTTTGAAGTTGCCTTTATTCTTTAGGAACTTCTTGAATTTTCTAACTAGAATTCCCATCTCTTCTTCAGATTCTGCCTCTTGTGCTGAGTCATTATCATCACTATCTTCTACTTCTCTGACTTGTGATTTCAGAGCCAATCCCTTTTTCTTTTTGTCAGTTTCTTCATTCTCATTTAGTCTGCTCAACTCCAATTCATGCTCTAGCAGTTTTCCAAACAATGTGGCAATGGTCATTGATGAGAGGTCTCTAGATTCTATGATTGCAATGACTTTAGGCTGCCATTCCCTGCTCAAGCATCTCATTACTTTGTTAATTTGATCCTCATTTGATATAGCTTTTCCAAGACCAGCAAGTTGGTTGACAATGTGAGTGAATCTCTATTGCATTTCACACATAGGTTCTCCTTGCTTCATTCTGAACAGCTCATACTCATGTGTGAGGGTGTTCATTCTTGCTCTTTTGACATCTGTGGTTCCTTCATGTGTTACTAGAAATGTATCCCACATCTCCTTTGCTGATTTGCAATTTGAAACCCTGAAAAACTCATCACGGCTTAAAGCAGATGTTATAATATTCTTAGCACGTGCATTATATTGAACTCTTTTCTTATCATCCTCATTCCATTCAGTTTTAGGCTTATTTCTTGGAGCACCATTAGCATCTATAGTAGAGGGGACAACTTGTCCATTTTCTACTGCATCCCATATGTCAACACCTGCTGCCTCAAGAAAGATTACCATTATTTCCTTTCAATAGATATACTCAGATCTCTTGAAGGCAGGAGGGCATGCAAGGGAAGCCCCTTCATTCAAACAGTCATTGGAAGCCATACTCTTATAGCTGTTAAGCCAAACTTAAGAGTTTAGCTCTGATGCCAATTGTTGTTTTGGCTTCAACGACTCGAGGGGGGGTTGGATTGAGTTTTCTTAAAATATTTCCCTCTTAAAAACATTTCACAAAACTTTAGTTTTCAGATTTGTGGCCTCAGGATCTTTTACAAAATCAATGAAGGGTTTATATAAAATCTTGAATAGAAGGTGATGAGGATAAGAAAGATTGATTCAGAAAGATTAATTCAGAAAGATAGATCATAGAATAGGTTCAGGTTCAAAACTCAATAATAACAAAGTACAGAAAATGATTAAGCCTTTAAAGATTAAGAACAAGTTATGCAAGTTTCAGATACAAGCATTAACAATCAAGAACAAACTAGCAGGTTTCAGTTTCAGTGATTAAGAAACAGAAATTAAGCTATTCGAATTTGATCACATATGATGCAAGATTCAATTCAAATATTGATCCTTGAGAATAGAATTGAATACACAGTTATTATTACAATTTACTCAAGATTCAATACTGATTATGCAGATCAAGAACTGATACCAATTGAATACTTAGAACATCAAGATCACAGTTATATGTGCAAGACGAAAATTTAAGAGTTTGAGTTTAGAGAACCACACAGCTAGATTTATCCTGGTTCAGTCACCACCACTGTGACCTACATCCCGTCCCCACTCCACCTGTGGGTTTTCACACACTAACACAACAAGCTTTATCCAGGTAGCTTGAAAAACCTTTACACCACAGAGCACTCCTTCACCTCGAGATACCACACTCTTGTGAAGAGCCTCAATGTTCTTCCTGAGGGATACCTCACCCTAATCATATAGAGAGATTTCCTCTCTCTTTACAATCAAACAGAACGAAAAATTGATTCTTAACTCTCAATAGTCAGATAAACAAATTGAAGCACTTATGAGAATGAAACACTCTTTTTCACAATAAGCTCAAGAAAGATGATGAATGATTTTCACAATTGATTTCTCAAATTGATTTCGTGTAATTCTGATATGTTTCTTGTTGTTGTGATATATTTTTAAAAGTGTTCCTTTGATCCCTTTATATATAGAAAAAAGTTATAGTCGTTAGGATCAATCAAAACAGATTTGAGTCTGATAACAGAATCTGTTTTCTTGATTCAGGTTCTTGAAATAAGATTCCACATTGGGGTCGTCTTCAATCCTCAGGGCTCGTAGTTGATAGTAGACGAGCTCCATATGCCATGTCATTGGACGAATACTCCTTTAACCTTTTGTCTTGTTGATTCCTTGATCTTTGTCTTTGCTCTTTGATTCCTCCATGTAGCTCTTTTGATTTCTTCAAGTTCTTCCTTGAATATTTTCCTTGAATTTTCTTAATGAACTTGTTGATCACTGCTTGATACTTGTCTTTGTAATTTGACACTAAAACACTTGCACACACATTAAGTTGTATTTGTCATATATCAAAATCTCTAAGTCATTGAGTCTTACACAACTGTCTATTGAAGGGAGTGAAATGCTTCAAGTGTGGGCAAGTAGGACACATGGCCAAGGATTGCAATGCTCAGAGGTCTGCACCAACAGGTAACAATTCAAGGACCAATAAACCGACCGCTAAGGTAAGGGTTTATATATAACTAAAAAATCATGGCAATTCGCATACATAGTAGACATACCAAATAACCAAAATAAACACATGATCAAACATGTGATAGTCACACATACAAATAGGCATTTAAACATGTTATCATACAATAGGGTCATGGGTAACCCTTCGTCTTATGCTACCCCCCAAGCCTACACACTCATACTCTTCCTTCTCCACATACCTGGTATGAAGATAAGATCCCGATAGTAAGCTGGTCGCGTTCCTTCAAGTGGATCGATGAGTTTCCCAAGCCTTGGCCAAACACAAGAACAACCAATTAATCCAAATCCAACAATTAGGAAAATAGATTAATAGAGAGGGATAATCGACTTACCTCTACTGACACTAACGCGTGACTACTCTCCGAAAACTAGAGCGAGAACGCCAAGAACATCAAGGGGTTCAATGGAAGGAAGAGATGAGAGGTTTCTGCCACACTAGGATTGCCCAATGTGCTAAAATAGGGTTTCACACAAATATCCTCGCGTACTGTTCCGATTTATAGACTCTGTGACACGAGCACGACCGTGCACCCTACTAAGCACGGTCGTGCTTGCATCAGCGTCAACGAGATGCGGTTTCCTTTGAGCACGACCGTGCTTCCTATTAAGCACGGTCGTGCTTATGGTTCAGACAGCCACAAGACACGTGCATCAATCACGGGCGTGCTAATACATGAGCACATGTGTGCTCATGCATCAAGGAGGGATTTCTCACTTGAAAAGTCCCATTTAGCCCTTTTCTAAACATCCCTAGGCAAAACAAAGCTTATACACAAGCGCTTAAACGAAAAACGGGGTGTTACAAAGAATATGACTTTTGTAACACCGCGATTTTTCTGCTTTCTAAAATCGGTATAAATATAAATAAACGTTTATATTTTTATCTGAAACTTATAAAACGATTTTGGGAAAACCAAAGTCATATTCATATATACTTATTTTTATAAGTATACGGTGAAATTTTTGGTTGAAAATTCAGACGGAACCCGGTCTGCATTTTCACTGACAGTAAGATTTTACTGATCAGAAAACCCAATTTTGACCTGAGAACGAAATGAATAGATATTATATCTCATTTCCAACGATATAGGTTATTTTGAAAATTTTCAAAATAAATAGGTTATTATACGTGACTCGAGCATAAAACCCTAAATCGGGTAATCGATGGAGTCGAGAACGAACGTACAAAGACAAAACCCGACATCGGATGCCGAGTCATAGGGATAACTCACCTAGCAATTAATGAATGTAATGATGAGTTTAGTGTCAAAAGACCAAAATACCCCTAACTTAACCTATCATAGATAATTTATAACCATGTTTAAGGCATCTTCATCTTGTTTTTGTGGTGGAGAATTAGCCACATCTTCAACAAATTCCCACCACAATTTTTTCATGATTACATTTGGCAAAATTACTATTTTGTCCTTAAGTTCTAATTAATCTGCAAAATTGCCATTGTGTAAGATTACAATTTTGTCCCTTAAAATTTATGCCTCGGACCCTTGTACCCCTTGATTTCCACAGCCCAACCCCCTTGGTGAGCCCATTACCTTGCTATTTAAACCATACTTCATCATCTTAATCAAGCTTTCTTCCATTTTCTCTCCAAAAACCTTAAGTTCCATAGCTATTTTTGTGAAGCAACCACTTGATTTCTTGCTAATTTTCAAATTCTAAGAGGTATACCATACTTCTCTCACTCAATCATCATCATGTTCTTCAATTCTTTTTGTGTTTTGAAGCCATGATCATTATTTTCAATTCTTAGATCTAGAACTTTGAAAATTCATAGAAAATCATAGAAAAATCCTATGATCATGAAACCAATTTCTATGATCTTAGTATCCTCTCTATATTCAAGATACAAGAGTATGCATCAAACTAAAATTTCTTGCCCTATGATCTTGACAAGACCGAACCCTAGTTTTTGTGGGGGAAGGACTTTGTTCATTTTTTTTAAAACTAGTCTTGCTTGATTTAATCTTATAGTTCATATATGTATTGAATAAATGATTGTTGAATCAAAATAAAACCTCTAAGACATTATTTTCTTAATGGACGAAATCATGTTCTTGAGGAGTTGAAAGATTTTGTTTCATTTTTCAACTTATGATAATTTATCTTAACTCTACACTACTCTAAGGTTGTGGATCTAAGAGTGTGTGAAATTTTGAGATCTCTAGCCTATATTTGGTATCATGGCCGAATTAGGGTTCTTGAAAGGTTGGAATATTTGATTTCAATCTTTGTAAGTTAATCATTGTTTTAGGGTTCTAAGTGATCAAGGATCACTAATCAAAGAGTTTAGGAATTTTAGAAATTTTTAGCCAATTAATCACCTCATGGCCGAACCTTACCTACTGGGAAATAAGTGTTTTTAATTTTTTGTTTGTTAATTTTTTTTTAAAACAAAAGGTGCCTCATTAAAACCTTATGGTGCAAAACCCTCCTTAGGGAAAAAAAACACCAAAAGGAAAAAGAGTGCCCAATTTATTAATAAAGAAGGAAAAGAATACAAAGAAACTTGGGGGGACATCAACCAAACCCAAGAAGAGCTAATGAAACCTAAAATTTGGTATCCCACATTTATTTCTAAAAAAGTCTTCCATAATAAAATTAGGAATTGAATCCCACCAAACCAATCTTGTGATATTCAAACCAAAATTAGCTAACTTATCAGCACAATGGTTTTCTTCTCTATAAATATGAGAGACAACAAAATGCATTTTTTTGGAAAGCAAGACACAGTTAATCCATCTATTTCTGAAACTCCAAGGCACAACATTGTTGTTAGCAAAGGCAGCCACTACAAATTGAGAATCACATTCTAACCAAAGATTATGCCAACCATTCTTGGAAGCGATTTCAATGGCATTCATGGCACCATGCAATTCAGCTTGGAGAGAACCTTGAGAGCCGAGGTTAATTGAAAAACAACCAATGAAGTCTGAGAAACTGTCTCTAAATAAACCACTGCAAGCAGCTAAGCCAGGACATCCAAGAGCACTACCATTAGTGTTGCACTTCACTATGTTAGTAATAGGAGGCTGCCATCTGACTTCTCTAATTATTCTTGCAGTAGGAGGATGACATTGGACATTAAATGCCTTGACAAAGGAGAAGTCCATAATGGAATTAGACATAGTACCTTTACTAAGCATACCAGCTAAGGAAACATTGGAGGATATCAAAGCAATTGCTGAGTTGATGGGAACCAACTTGTTATTAAACCTTAGTTGATTCCTGTAGTGCCATATAATATAGAAAATGTTAAGAATACTAGCAATAAGCATATCATAAGCTTGACTAGACCAACCACGGGAGCAGACAGCAAGCACATAAGTAAAATTAGAACAATAAATGAAGTGGTTAAGACGATTCATGAACCAATGCCAAATTGTCATAGCAAAATTACAGTCCAGGAAAAGGTGTTGAGTATCTTCATAGGCATTACCACAAAGATTGCACATAGAGACCATTGTGGAACCTCTACTTTACAAATTGTCCTCCGTGGGCATCTCATTATTCATAATTCTCCACAAGATGAAAGACATGGAAGGTGGAACACTGCGATTCCAAATAATCTTAGTCCAAGGCACAACTGGACCAGAAGGAGAAAAAAAGAAATAAGCTTCCTTGAAGATGAGAGATCCAGAGACAATTTTAGAACAAACAATTTGATCCATACAAGGATAAATAGGGATAGTGATCTTATCAATTTCATCTTTGATTGGAGGGCAGTGAGTTAGTAAAGCATTAGAAATACACCAATTACCATCAATGATAAAGTCAGCCACCTTGGCTGAGAGAATAGACAAATCAGACTGCAAATCAGGCTGAGCATTCAGAAGTTCTAAAACAGTTTTTGATAGCCATTTGTCCTTCCAAAAGTTGATGCTCAAACCATTACCAAGATTCCAAGAGACATTCTCCAAGATATCTGGTAAACAGCTTTTAATACTAGGCCAAATGGAGGAGGATATGTGATGATTAACTATTTTGCTATTCCTAATGACTCTTGCTTTGAGCAAAGCAGTCCATTGACTGTTTGAAGAGGCAAATTCCCAACCAAGCTTAAGAAGACTAGCTTTATTAATAGATTTAATTGATCTGACGCCAAGACCACCCTCATGAAGAGGTTTGCAAACCTTATTCCAAGAAACAATTACAATTTTCTTAGTGTTGATGTCACCACTCCACACAAAGTTCCTCAACCACTTATCAACAGAATTTAGTAAGTTAACAGGTGAATAATATAAATGAAAACTATAAACAAGCATACCAAGAGCAATGGAGCTAACCAATTACACTCTCCCCATGACAGAGAGCAAAGAACCCTTCCATGAAGCAAGCTTAGTCTTAACTCTGTCAGCAATGGGAAGGAGATGTATCCTTCTAGGTTTCCCTTTGAAAAGAGGGACACCTAAATAATTAAAGGTGAGAGAGCCATGATGGAAACCAAGGATATTTGAAAGAGCAGCTTTCCTAGCACCTGAAATGTTACCAGTGTAGAACTTGGACTTGTCAATACTAATCACCTGCCCAGAAATCTTCCCATAGTCTTTAAATAAAGACAGAAGATTCGTTTAAGTAGTTTTATAGGCTCTGCAAAAGACTAAAATGTCATCTACATCGAGGATGTGACTAGCCATTCTGCAGTTTCTAGGACCAGCTATCAATTGCATTTTCCCATCCTCCACCAGCATATGGATACCTCTACTAAGAACTTCTTCAGCAAGGCAGAATAAGAGAGGACATAATGGATCTCCTTGTCGAACACCCTTCAAACAGTTGAAGAAACCAGTTGCATTACCATTAACAGAAATTGACAACTTGGCTGACAGCGGGATATTTTCAATCCAAGAGCAAAACTTCCTATTAAAACCAAATGATTTGAGTACTTTTAAAATAAAGCTCCACTCAATAGTATCAAAAGCTTTTTTGATATCAATCTTCATAGCTAACAGACCTCCAAAAGACCTTTTGTCCAGCTGATTTATGCACTCAGAAGCAACTCCAATGCAGTAAAAAATATGTCTTCCCTTGATGAAACCTCTTTGATTATCAGATATAATTTTTGGAGCTCTAATTGCCTACCTGTCTGCTAAGATTTTAGTAATAATCTTGAACTTAAAATTAACCAAAGCAATTGGCTGTATTGCTCAATTTTGATAGCATGAGAGACTTTTGGAATAAGAGTAATGATACTAGAATTGAAATTAGGAAGGATCCAACCATGCTTAAAAAGTTGGAGAACAACATGATACACATCCTGATGAATCACGTCCCAATAAGTTTGATAAAAGTGACCCCCAAATCCATCTGGCCCAGGAGCTCCACTGTCATTCATTGTAAACACGGTATTTTTGATTTCCTCCATGGAAGGCAAAGCTGTTAATAAATCATTGTCTTGCTCAGAAACAATAGAAGGGATAACTCTATCAATAAGGTTATTGGTTTGACAACTGTTACCACTAGCAAAAATAGTTTGATAGAAGTCTAGAACATGACTTTCTAGTAACACCTTTGATTTTCGCCATTTGATGGAAAAAAGCTGTGTTCCTATCCCCCTCAAGATGCCATTTAATTTTAGCCTTTTCCTTCCAAATTTTTTCTTCATATCCAAGAGCAGTCTGAAGCAATATCTGAGCTTCCTTCTCCTTTTCCAAAAGCTCTTCAAAACTACCATCACTACTTATCTGAAGCTAAATTTGATCCAAGTTAGACATAGCAGTTTTGACATTATCATGAACATCACCAAAAGTAGACTTGTTCCAATCCTTCAGTTTCAGATTCTTCAATTTTTGAGTTAAGACAAACATAGGACAGCCAGCTATAGGATCATTCCAAGAGTCAGCAATTAACTTCTTACAGTCAGGGTGGCTAGACCACATTTTATGAAATTTAACCATTGAGCCATGCTGCCTAACATCTTTGTTCATAGCTAGAAGAAGAGGAAAGTGATCTGACTTGGCTCTAGGTAAAGTGCAGCAGGAGACACTACTCCACATATCAATCAAGGCATTGTTACAGAAGGATCTATCCAACCTTCTCTCAGTGTAATTGCTACCAACTCTTCCATTGGACCAAGTAAAAGCTGAACCTCTTATATCAATATGAATAAGATTAGAAGAATCCGTCCAAGACCTGAAATCCTCACAAGATAATTTGGAAGGAAGACCTCTTCCTCTGTGCTCAAACATAATTGGAGCAGAGGCACCATAAATTAGGTAAATTATTAGCTCTATCATTTGTTGTTTTGGTTTCAACGACTCAAGAGGAGGTGGGTTGGGGGGGGGGTTCCCTCTTAAAAAGTTTTCACAAAACTTTTCAAATCAAAGTTGCGGATTTGTGGCCTTAGGAACTTTTACAAAATCAATGAAGGGTTTATATAAAATCTTGAATTGGAAGATGATGAATATAAGAAAGATTAATTCAGAATAGGTTCAGGTTCAATAACTCAGTATTAAAAAAATGCAGAAACTGATTAAACCTTTAAAGATTAAGAACAAGTTATGTAAGTTTCAGATATAAGCATTAACAATCAAGAACAAACTTGCAGGTTTCAGTTTCAGCAATCAAGAATGGTTTTGATCAACTCAGTTTTGAACGCAGATAGCACAGACTTGATTACAACCAGACTCAGGTTTCAATACAGTTTATACAGATCAAGAACAAAAATTATATTGAACTTTAAACATCAAAATCGCAGGTTCTTGATCATAAACAGAATTTAAAGGAGTTTGAGTTTAGAGATACCACACAACTAGATTTATCCTGGTTTAGTCACTACCACTGTGACCTACATCCAGTCCCCACTCCACCTGTGGGTTTTCATGCACTAACACACAAGCTTTAGCCAGGTAGCTTGAAAACCCTTTACACCATAGAGCACTCCTTTACATCGAGATACCACACTCTTGTGAAGAGCCTCAATGTTCTTCCTTAGGTATACCTCACCCTAATCACTCAGAGAGACTCCCTTTCTCTTTATAATCAAATAAAATGAAAAATTGATTCCTAACTCTCAATAGTCAGATAAACAAATTGAAGCACTTATGAGAACGAAACACTCTTTTCACTATAAGCTCAAGAAAGATGATGAATGATATGTGTATTGTATTCAATATGTTATTCGTTGATATCGTGTATTGTAAAAGTGTTCCTTTGATCCCTCTTTATATAGAAAACAAGTTATAGTCGTTGGGATCAATCAAAACAGATTTGGATTTGATAATAGAATCTGTTTTCTTGATTCTGGTTCTTGAAATAAGATTCTACATCGGTTCTTATCATTCGTGTCCATCTTGAAAATAACCGAGTCCATCTAGCCATTTTAAATTTAAGATTTTACATCATACTAGCTAGTAGACGAGCTCCATATGCCACGTCATTGGACGGATACTCCTTTAGGATTTAGAAAGTCCAAAGGCTTGAGTGGACGAGCGCTTGTCACTTTAGTGGACGAGCACTTCTGTCACTTTAGTGGACGCGCACTTCTATCACTTTAGTGGACGCGCACTTCTATCACTTTAGTGGACGAGCGCTTGTATCACTTTAGTGGACGAGCGCTTCTGTTACTTCAGTGGACGAGCGCTTGTATCACTTTATTGGACGAGCGCTTCTGTCATTTCTGTGGATGAGCACTTCTGTCACTTGTGTTGGACGGGCGCTTCTATTACTTCAGTGTTGGACGAGCGCTTCTATTACTTCAGTGTTGGACGAGCGCTTCTATTACTTCAGCGTTGGTCGAGCACTTCGATTCAAAAAATCTTATTTCCAAAAATCATTTTCATTAAGGAAAACTTATTCCTTTTAATGCAGGTTATGAAAATTGATTTTCTTTCATGCATCTTTTCAAATGAGCTATTTGTGAATAAGAGATTTCATCTCTTACAACTCATCTAAGACTTAAATCTAATTTCTCCTTTAAGCTCTTGTCTTGATGATTCCTTGTCCTTCGTTTTTGCTTTTTGATTCCTCCATGTAGCTCTTTTGATTTCTTCAAGTTCTTCCTTGAATATTCTCCTTTAATTGCTCACTGAACTTGTTGATCACTGCTTGATACCTGTCTTTGCAATTTGACACTAAAACACTTGCATACACATTAAGTTGTATTTGTCATATATCAAAATCTCTAAGTCATTGAGTCTAACATCATTTGCAATAAAAAAATTCATATTTAACTCTTTCAAATGCTAGCAGGAAGCTGATTTTGAGAAATCCAAGGTTCAACAATGAAAACCATATCAGGCTTATACATAGAGGAAAGCTTTTTCAGCACTAATCTTGTTACAAGATTAGCAATTTCTCTAACATTCCAATAAAGAATAATCATTATGCAAAGTTTTAAGGACCACCTCTTGATCGGGTATTTCTAGCCCGAGCTTTCTGAATCTGAAGTTGCTTCTTTCTCATCTTTTTCTTTTGAGATTTATAGAGAACCACAGTATAAGTCTCCTCATTATTTACAGATTGATCCATCAGATGTTTATTTTCCGTTTGATTATCAAAAGAAGGGGACTCTATATCACCTTCTTCTTTTTCCTCTTCTACACTAGTGCTCCACAATTTGCAGCAACAATATTCATATCTTTCACCACAACAGGATTGTTATTAATGGCACCTTGTATAGTATTATGCATAGAAACTGTACCTGATCCGAAATCTGATTCTGAAACCCAAGATTGCTCAACAATGTCCTTTGTAGGATGAGATGTAATAGGTGAGGCCATAGAGTCTTGAATAATCGGATTAGATGGTAAATTGAGATTGGATAAAACATTATACAATGCTTCCTCGGTATTTAAAACACTGTCCTTATTTGTATTAGTAGAACAATTTCCAACTTCCAAATAGGCTCCTTCAACAAAGTTTCCTATGCATTTAAATGCTTGTTTTGGTCAGTATTAATCAACCTGTCTGATTCAGAAATCACCTCCACTACATCAGGAACATCAGCGGATAAAAACCTAGACTTGTCCTTCCTCAAAGTGTGACTATCATTAATTACCTCATCTGCAACAATAACTGCCTTGCCTTTGTCTAAGATATCCACAATATTATTTTTTTCAACATTGGCATCTACAAGATCTGCAGGGTTAGCATGGATATCAACAGTTTCATTGACAACCACATTATTGTTATTTACCTGAGATTGAACAACCTTCTTTGGCATATAAACTTTAACAACAACCGAAGCACCTTTCTTTAAGGATGGATGAGAGGTGTTCTTGGAGATTTGTTGGTCACCTGTCTTGCCACAGGAGTCTAAGGAATGCCCAATGTTTTGACAAAGATTACAGTAGAGAGGTGGTTTTTCATACTCCACATTCACAACAAAAGCAAATTTTTCCCTCTCTACCATAATTTCATATGTCAATTCTCGAGAGAGATCAAGATCAACCAAGATTCTAGCATAGTGGCCATACATCCTTCTACGAGTCATATCATCAATTGAGATAGGAGTACCAATGCCTGAAGCGATTTCAAATAAGATTCTTGATCTCTAGTACTCATGTGGTAGGTCATAGAGTTTTATCCAACATTGAGAGTGTGTTTGTTTTTGTTTCCTGGGGTTAAAGTCAGTCGTCCATTGAGAAAGCCTTAGTAACCCAGGTTTTAGATTCCATGTACCTACAGACCCTACACTTCACAGATCTTCATGTGTAGAAAATCCAAATTCAAAATAACCTTTGCCTAGAGAGGTCATACGCCATTGGCCAGTAATTTTCCATAGGCTTGTCTCCTTTGGATAAGAGAAGTCTGCCATTGAGGTTTAACTTACAAGCGTTTATACCATTGGGATATTCCTCCTCCGATATCTTGATAGTCACGGTATCTCCTTTGATACAAGGCTCTGGAAGTTGTGAAAGAGAGACATCAAGAGAGTTGCTTAAGGCTTGAGCAAACTTCTGAGGATGAGAAGAAGCATTATGCCGAGAAGGAGAAGAGGGAGGTGTTGAGAGAAAGCCCAAAGGGTAGATCGGCTTGGGTGCAACAACCAAGAAGACCATTCAAGAAAACCCTAGGGAATCACATGGAGAAAAACCCTAGCAGAGCTTTTGACCACGACTCAAACCAACAGCCATGTTTGTTTGTTAATTTGTTATTGTGGTTTGTTGAAGGATAAATTGTTGTGTGAATCGTGTACGTGTTTAGTGGAAACCGGACGCTTGATGAAACTTTGGTTGGCAAGACAAAAATCTTCAAGAGGTAAGGGGATTACCTTAGGGATTTTTCCGGTAGCTGTATGTAATTTGTTTGTGGGCTGTATTTTTTTTGGGTATATTTGTTATTTTACGTAGTTAGCATTATTTGCTTTTAAATTATCTGCTTTTAATTATTTACTTATTTGCATTTAATTGTGATTATCTGTAGTTGCATGCCATTAATTGCTATTTGCTATACTCTTGACATGAAATGATTTTTGATGTTGATTGTGGATTGGAAAGCCTGACAGTGGTCAGTGCTCAATTAATTATGAGGTAAAAGCGTTAATAAGCTTTTTTATATGAAATAATGAGTTTTAGTTAGTGGAAAATAGTAATTTATTATTACTTAATTATTTGATTGGTGAAAAATGGATAATAGTGAAAAATAATATTATTTTAATGATTTAACGGGGTAAGAGTGTTTTATGAGTCACAGTGAGGATGAAACCGTGAAAATATTTTAGTACAACTAATTTCTACGTAAGAATTTTCTAAATATTAGAAAATGTTATTTTAACAAAATTAGTTTCAAAAATAATTTTATTATGGTGTTGGAAAAATTATTTTGCTAGAAAAGTCGAATTATGATTTAAAAACATTTTTAATACGTCAAACGTCGGACAATTCCGACAATATTTACGGAAGTATTATTAAAATTGTAATATTAGTTAAAACAGAGAATTTGTCTCAAAGCAATATTTTCAGGTTCAAAATATTGATTTTTGAAAGAAAATGAATTTTAAGTGATTTTGATGATTTTATAAAATGAATTTC
The DNA here is from genome assembly GCA_030762895.1 of Sophora flavescens. NCBI lineage: Eukaryota > Viridiplantae > Streptophyta > Magnoliopsida > Fabales > Fabaceae > Sophora > Sophora flavescens. The sequence continues at coordinate 279,573,873 of CM061062.1, read as the reverse complement.
TGACGTAAAAGGATTTTCTGTAAAGTATTTTTATACAACGGGTTATTTCCGACAACTTGGATAAGTTGAGGAAATTTTGTTGCTGGATTTGTGTTTCACAGAGCGAAAATACTTTTAAAATTGAAAGCCGAACGTAGTTGCCGAGACATTGGGTCTAGTGTTCTTTGGTATGGACCGTGTGTTCTCAATGGGAAGTTATGGACTTAATGTCCTATAAAAATCTGTATTGATTTTTGTGCGTCAAAATCTACGAATCTAAATCTGGTGCATCGGTCTAGATTTCGCGATTTGTACATTTTTTACTTGGACAAAACGTTTTACATGCATTTTTGGGAAGATGTGCCTCTGCATAGGACTTGAATTCTTGATGGCAAGTATTCATGAAGTTTGCATCACTGTGCCTTGATGGACATATGACCACAAAAACCATATACTATGCATGGTATTCACTGTGCCTCGTTTTGGACAGTGTAATGGTTAATTTAATTTCTGCCTTATCTGGCAACGTTTAATTTCTGCCTTATCTGGCAACGAGAGCATGATCAGCTCATTTATTTGGTGTTTGAAGCTCCGGAGATTAGGTACAAAAGTTAGTTGATGAATATTGAAGTGTCATGATTTTTAAAACAACGAAGATTGTTGGGTATGAAACCCTTTGATAAATAAATTGTTTATTGTTGAATATACATGTTAAATGTTATTTGTGGGTCGTACATATGGTTATCGTTTTAAAATCCATATATTGGAACTCACCCTTGCAAATACATATTCTTCTGGCTTTGTTGTTGTACCTTGGTACACGAATGCAGATGTTGCATAAGAGTTTCTTAAGTCACTTGGAGACTTAAGTCGGGATTGCAGGAGAGGTATGATCATAGGAATGATCACAAGGTCTTATCAGTGAGTGTCTTGTAGAGCGACCAGCTTAGGATTTTCTTTGGGTTGTATGTTTGAAAAGGTCGGTGAATGCGGTGTTATACTTTAGTCTTTGGTTTATTTTTCTCTTTTTGAAAATTGAAACTTTTGAGAAAAATTGTAGGTCGTGGCGATCTTGTTATGAATAAGATTTACTGTTTTAATGTGTGTATCTTGGTTTCCTAGAGTTTTCCGTAGAAGAAAAAAATTTTACACCCATATTTTTCTGACTTAAAATAAATCAATTTCTGAAAGTAACCAGCATATTTCTTTTAATTTTATTTCCGCACGTGTTCACATAGTGATGCCCAAGGGGGGTGCTACAACTTTTATCACGTATGATAGTAGACAAATTAAATATTTTATAACAAAATTTTTCTGCCAAGAAATAACATAATTTTATTTGGAATAAATAGATGCATGATATTTGAATAAAAAATCTCTATATAATTTTTTAAAAATTATTTAGTAATACTTTGGATAGTAACCATGTTTCATTATATTCTGATACTTTTTTTCTACTACAATACCATATATTTATTCAATTATTATTCTTTAAAATTTGACTTGAGATTTAAAATTAATTGCAAGAATGATAAGTTGAAAATGAAACCAAGGTATTTCGAAAATATGAAATTAATGAAGGGTGATAATTGTCACTTTCCTAAAATAAATTAAATCAAGTTAAGAATAAATAAAATCTTCAAAAAAAAAAAAAACACATTCCATATAGGCCATAAAGCCTGGAAACCTGTTATTTTTTTTTTTTTTTTTGGAGTTTGGACGCTCACTCGGGTTGCCTTAGGCTATGTTTGGATTGATGGAAAATAGAAGGAAATGGCATAGTGTTCCATTGTTTGGATTAAATAAAAGTGGATGGAAGCGGATGAAAACCAACGGAATCCATTCCATCCTATTCCACCATGTACGATCATTTTGCTTCCCTCCCAATTTGGGAGAATAGTATTCAGTCAAAAATTAGATACTCTAAATATTATAAAATTACTCTTATATCCGTGTTCCACAAACCAGTTTCTCAAATCTGGTCCTTCATTCTTTCTTGAACGCACACAGTTTCTCAACTTGCAGAATAGTACAATGCACTCAATAAAACAACTTCTACTATAAAATTTAATTGGATAGTGATAAAAAAAACTCAATTATTGGAAAACTAAAAAACAAGAATGTGCTTTGTGTTAAACTTAAATTAAGAAGAACTAAAGAAGACATAGAACTTAACTGTAAAAAATAAAAATAAATTGTAAACCATATTTTAATAGTACCATCTAAGAACTCCTAAAGGTCTTATCTACTGGCTTCCATGTATTTTGCCACCTGAGTCGCATTCTCTGCTTTCACGTTCTCCGCCATGGCCACACCGCTTTCACGACACCTTCATCATTCAACTTTCTCACTCCATCAACCTCACCCAGTCAGAGAAATGAGAAAAGTGATAAAATGAAAATAATTGTTATACTGTTTTTGTGTTTATCAACTATGAATGGTCACTATACTTTTGTGTTTATAAAAAATTGTTTTAATCTTTTGTTTTTATTTTATAATTTTATAATTGCATGGTCAAAAATCATTTAATTAAAGATATAATAAATAAAATATTGGCATTTTCAAAATAAGGGTAATATAATAATAAAAATTATAACTCAATCCATTTCATTCTCTTCAAATTCCCAACATAAAATATCCAAATAATGGATTGAAATTTTTATTCTATTTCGTTCCGCTCCAATCCATTATACTACGTTCCGTTCCATTCGGTCTTCTCCCACCAATCCAAACATAGCTCATTAAATAAAATGATACCCATCTAAAATTTTTCATGCAAATGAATATAATTGTGAGTATTTAATTTTGTCATAGTAATAATAGAGAGAGATTGGCTCAATCCACTCGCGTGTTCCAACTCTCATAAGAAGCTCAAAGTGACCCATGACCCTTTGTGTTATATGTGTCAAATTTCACAACATTACATAAATCCAAAAATAAAATAAGAAATCAAAAGAGATAAAGGAGCTTTAACATCTTGAATATATTGAATAAACATCTGCATTCGATTATTTTCACTGTAGTGATTAATGCAGATTACATTGCAAGATATTACTTCCAATCATAACAGGTATACATATTATATCTATTGTCTAACATACATGCATGATCTTTTTGTATGCTCCACTTACAATCACCGTTGCACTTTGCACCATCCCATGTCATGTCGCAGAAAAATAATGTAGTTCCCCAAAAGTTAGTCACAAACGAAAACTCATACTCGTCTTCGTAGATGAGATCATGAACACCAAGGTCATCATTTTTTGATTTACAATGAACTTGTAGAAGAATATCATTGCCTAAGTCATTTTTTACATGAACGTGTACTTTGTCTGTGAAGAGACCTCCCTCACTTACAACCACAAGGGCAAGTAATAGTAGGAGGAATGATAAGATATGTCTGTGAGGTTCAACCATCATCATTTTTTCAAAGTGAAATTTGCAAGGTTTGGCCAATAATTGAATATTTGTGTGGATTGACTATGCTATCACCTGTTTATATAATGAATGTAGAGATAGATTTTATGACGAGTAATGATAATTTAAGTATTTCATTGAAGAGGATTTTAACTAAATGTAAATATTTTCTTTTTTATTTATTTTTATAAGTGAATCTATTCAATAAATTTATTAATTGACGGAGAAAAATCAAGAAATAATAAACAAGAGTATATGAATTTTATAATCATGAGATCTTGAACAAGTCTTGATACTATGAAATTTTATCTCATAAAAATTAATAATATGAAATTTTATTTTCCAAATATCGAAATGACTATATCTCTTCCTTAGCTAAAATATTAATTATAATTATATACTAAATCTTCTAATAAATAGAAAACTAGTAATAATCATCACTAGAGGAAATTGGGTTAATCCCAACAGTTAAGAACAAGTCAGCAAAAGAAATATAAAGGAAAATTTAATTATAAATATTTAAGTTAAGGTGGAAATTTTTACCAAGGAACACCATTAATTAAAAATTTAATAAAATTAATAATAATAACAATGATTACGATTATTGAATACATTTTTAAAATGTGAAATTTTAGTTTCTAATGATTGAAAGGATATAATATCTCTTCCTTAGTTAAATGTTAATTACAATTTAAGACTAAATCTTTTTATTAATAGAAAATTAGTAATAATTATCACTATAGGAAATTGGGTCAATCCCAAGTACCAACAGTCAAGGACAAGTTGGAAAAAAAAAGTTGGCAAAAGAAATATAAAAAAAGTTAATTATAAACTTAAAGTTAAGGTAGAATATTTGTCTGGCAAGGAACAAAATTTAATTACAAATATAATAATAATAATAATAATAATAATAATAATTATTATTATTATTATTATTATTATTATTATTAATATTGTTGAACAAGTCTTAAAAAATATGAACATTTAGTTACGAGTGATTGAAACGACTATATCTCTTCCTTATCTAAATGTTAATTACAATTAATGACTAAATCTTCTAATAAGGAAACTAGTAATAATTATCACTATAAGAGATTGTGTCAATCCCAACAATCGAGAACAAGTCAACAAAATAAATATAAAAAAGACTTAATTATACTTTTGATCATTTTATTGTTTCAATTGTGTGATTTTAGTCCCTTAAATTTTTTTGATGCACATTTAGTCCTCCAATGTATTAAATGTGGCAATTTTCATCCCTTCATCCATGATCTCTTAAATATCTGACGGGACATCCTACCTGTATGTTACTATCTTAATTAAAATAATAAATTTTAACTTTCACTACAAAAAAAGTCGTTTTAGCAAACGACATTATGAAGTCGCTATTAGTCATCGTTTTTGCCACCGAATTGGTGTTCCCTGAAAAAAAATTCTATATTACATTTAGCCTCCAAAATAGCGACTGAATTTAGCAGTCACAAATAAATCGGTGGCTATTTCGGCCGCTAACAGGAAAAAAAATAAAAGTCAACTTAATTGATCGTTTAGTGACCGTTGTTGCGACCGAATGTTAGTGGTTTTATTTTATTTTATTTTGGAACCTTTTAGCGACCGATTTGAGTTCGGTCGCTAATTTCCGGAAACAAAACGCCCTAGTTTTAGTTAGCGATTACTATAGTGATCGAATTTTAAATTTTACAAATAACGACCATTTTAACGATCGAATTTTTCGATAGCTAAAACTAAAAACCCTAAAACCGTGTTTTCCCCTTTCATCCAAGTCTCCCAACTCTCTCCCTCTCAACTCTCTACACAAAGCCTCCAAGCCGGAACCCAGCACCACCTCTTCGCCTCTTAGCCACCACCACAGTCAACGCCTCCGACGCCTCCCCCACCTCTCAACTCTCTCATTCTCAACTCTCACTCTCTGCACCACTGAGCCTCCACTGCGCCACCACCCAGCCCGACACCGCACCACCACCGCGCCTCCAAGCCACCACCGCGGACGACGCCTCCCCCTTCCAGGTATATTTTCTTCAATTTCTTCTCCGAATTCTTCAAATGGGGTTGAACATTGAAATGGTTGGATTCTGTGTAAACCTTTTTGTTCCAAAGGAATATTAATTACTTGATCATTGGAGGTTTCAAATCTGTTCTTTGTTATTGTCAAGAGATGAATAAAAATCAGAATTTACAGATATTGTCTCCTTGCTCAATCATGCCAATGTTTTAACTCTGAATCCAATTGCTATATTTACACTTAACTTGTTTGAAATAATTCCTGCACTGGTGTTGATTCGTTTTGTGAAAATAAAGTGAAGAATGTACTAACTTATGTCATTGAAAGTGATTGGTTCAAAAACATGTTCTTGATTCTAGTACTTCACCTTGATTGTTTTGATTCTAATGTATTCTCTATTTCATGAACTAAGGATGCTACGATGTCTTTTGGATATTATGTGACTGATTTCCACTTCACTCGTTAGGCATATAAGAAAAAGGGAAAGCCACCCTTTTGTATTCATAGCATGGTACCACATAAGTTGTTCATAAAAGTTGCACGTTCCTCACATACTATGTGTTTAATAAATGAATAAATAAATAACTGAATTGATTCACATGAAAGAAAGTATTTGTTATTTGATACTTTAGGCTTGGTTTGATAATTTTTATGGCTTGATTTGATAAATGTTTGGATAGGTGACTGTTTCTTATTTTAGTGAGTAGTGGATCTAATGCTATCATCATCAAAAGATACATGAAGTTTGACTCTCTTAAATTTTGCTTGATTGCTTGACACTGTGATGAGAACATGATCAACAACTTGTAATATCTGAAGAACTTCAGTGGGTGTAATGTCTCTAAGTCTTCATTTCATTCCTTGTTAATGCCTTGCACAATTTGTTTGTCTTACATGGTGGATCTCCTTTGGTTTTCATTGCTTTACTGGGTTAGGAATAAGTATTATGTTGACATGCTGTATTTCTTCCTCTTGGTACTCATGAATGGATAAGGGAAACAACAATAAAAAAGAGCAAGTGAAAACAGAATGTTGTAAAAGAACATAAAGCTAAGAAGTGTGTCTTGTATCAAAATACATTGTACGATGCCCTTCTAACTTGCTATAAGAGTATGCTTAGACAAGTTTGCTTATTTACTTTTTAAGATGCTGTCATATATTGTACGATATTGTTGATATTCTTTGCTTATTGAAATTTCTATGATGGCATCATTACTAAATTACTGGGTGTACCTCCAGTCGTCTTCTTTTTCCACCATTTTCTTGGAGTTGAAGTTGGTCATACTCTTTTTTTACCTCTTTGCTATGTTTGAATACTTTGAATTGAACTGTTGCTTGTTAGTGGAGAGCTGCATTAGGATGCTTTGCTTATATGTTATTTGTTAGTGGAGAGCTGAGCTCAATAGGGTGTTGGCTGTGTGCTATTAGATTAGAAATATGCAAGTGGTTGCAAACTTTATATGTTGTTTGTTAGTGGAGAGCTGAGCTCAATAGGATGTTGGTTGTGTGCTTATAAATGATGCATGTGCTTGCAAACTCTGTATCCTATTTGTTAGTGGAGAGCTGAGCTCATTAGGATGGATGTGTTAACTTTTTCGTCGCTAAATTGTGTTATGTATATAGGGTTAGATTTGTATCTTCTCTTAGATAGCAGTAATGGATATAGGGTTAATTAGATTTGTATATTCTCTTAGGGTAAATTAAAATTTAGTTACTTGCGCACATTTAGTTTATATTTTGCATTATAAATATTTTGAATTATTATATATGTTATGTTTGTCTAATATTTACGTATTTCATGCAGAAACCGTTTACCTGGGACCCTCGTCATGAGAATGATGTCAGGAAGGTTTTTGATCATGTGGGTGCTTGCATTATGAAAAATATAATGCACAAGTTGAGGAAAGGGAAGGATAAGTGGAATTGGATGGAACCTGACGTGCTACAGGAACTACAACAACATTGGGCTGGTGAGGATTTTCAAAAGAGGAGTACAATCACCAAACAGAATCAAGCAAAGGATAGTGGAGCATCAGCCTACACCGGAGGGTCGGTCGGGGCAGGAAATCGTTTTGTAAGGATGGTATGTACTGTAGTTTTTTTTTAAAATTTATTTTCTATTTCATTATTTTATTGTGACTCAAGTTGCACTAATTTATTTTAATTTGAAGACTCAGCAATTTGCCCGACCCCCTACTACTTATGAGCACCTCAAAAAAACCAAGAAGTTGAAGTCAGGAGAATGGGTGAACGATAAGGCCAAAAACATTTCTGAGTATAAAATGGAAACCTTTACCTACAAAATTAATTAGTTTAATTACGTTCAACTTATTTTTTGTTAATAATTGTTAATAGTGTGATAATCAATTTTTTTTGTAGGAAAAATATGATCATGCCCTAGCAGATACTTATACACGTGCCACACAGGAGGGTGGTTCTTCTAGCCAAGAGCAGCACTCTCCACCCTCCCTTGATTCGAATGCCATATTTTTGGAGGTTGTGGGAGGTAAAAATAAGAAGTTGCATGTGTATAGATTTGGGCAGTTGGGGAGTCATTATGTGGCCTTTTCGTCCCGTTCGTCTGAAGAAACTAGCATGGCAAGCGTTCCTCCAGAGGTTGTAGAGAAGATGCAGCATCATATTACATGCCTGACTGAGGAGCTCACCGAGAAAGATGCCAAGCAGAAGACCTTGGAGACGGAGATTGATGAGCTAAGAGGCACCACATGATTTATCTTGTCTCACCTGCATCTTCAGCCACCGGTTGCACCACCACCACCACCGCCTACTGTAGAGGACGAGGAGGAAGATGTATACACTGATGCACAGCAGGACGACGACTCACCTCCGTCATGATCTTTCTTATTTTGATTGTACTGTTACATTTCGACGACTGTTAGTACTTTTATGGATGTTTCTTTAATTATGTCATGAACATTTGCTTTTGCATGGATGATAATTATAGTACTTTTATTTATTTCAGTTACAATTTTCTTTAAATGCAAATTTAATTTTTGTTTACATATTATTATTAGGGTCAATTATAACATTAAAACATTAATAAATTAACTTCGATAACTAATATAATATTATATAATTTAATTATATATAAAAAATAAAAAAAACAAATAGTGATCGAAATTGCCACCGCCAAAATTGGTCACTAACATGCCTAGACTATTTGTACAATAGCGACTGAAATAGCGATCGCGTTAGCTACCACCCTGTCGGTCGCTATTTTGGTTACCATGAACGGGTGACCAACCTGTCAGCAACCACAATAGTGACTGAATATTCGGTCGCTATTTAACGACCACTATAGAAAATCAATCACTATCTAGTTAGCGACTAGGGTATTAGAGACCCCTTAGAAACGATGGTTAATTCGGTAGCTATTGGTAATAGTGACAAAATTCTTTGATTAGCGACCGATTTTTACGGTCGATATTTGCCTTTTTTGTAGTGTTTTTTTTATAAAATTAATTGTTCCCTTAAAAAAATTAATTGTTGAATAAAAAATAAAGATATTACCCAAAAAAAAAGCTCCATTAGATTAATGTGGCACGTGACCTAACTTAAACCCTTGTTCCTTGAATTATGAACGAATTAGGGTTCGAAATCCCTACATCTCAATTCGACTCCCTCTTGTTACTCATTATAAAGAATATAGAATCAAAGAAGAGAGGTGAAAATGATATTGCATTTCACATAACTGAATGAGAATGAGCTAAGCCCTACAAGATATATAGTACAATAAATTGCAGCTAGAGCTGTCAAATCGGGCGGTCTAACCCTGCCCGACGGGATAAAATGCATAAACGGACCAGGTCGGGCCAGCCCGAATTTCTATTGGGCTATGAATTTTGTAGCCTAGCCTATCCCAGTATCGGACCAACGGGTCATCGGGCCAAAACAGCCTGCTTATAAATAAATAACAAAGGAGAAAAAAAATTATAGATGTTAATATATCTCTAAGCAACACATGTGAAGCTCATTTAGAATCCGTATCAGTAGAAAATTTCACAATGAAGCAGTGAATGGGTGATATGAAGGATACAATACAGTACCAATAAAACCACAAGACAAATCAATAGTCTATGAGTGAAGAATCCGCACGAAAGACCTATTTTAAACTAAGCTCGTGACTGAAATAAAAATGATAAACACAAAAGATAATGCACATAAAAGAAAAATCCAGTTGAGTAGGAAGGGAAGTATGAAAAAGGAAAAGGATGAGCAATAATTCAATTTCCTAGGAAATATTAAATAAAAAATACATAAATAACGGAAACACGAAAGAAAAAGAAATTGATAATATTAACAATATTAAGAAGGAGTTTCAATAGTAAAATAAGTATATATGGAAGAAATTAAATGGAAGAGAAGCTAAACAAGAAAAGGAGGTGAGGTGGGTATAGGACCCGATGTCTGTAATTCCAGTAGCCATTAGAACCAGCAATTAAAATGGCCCACCTCGTTCCTTCTTTGTTCTCCTCGGAAGCAGGTACTTGGAAGAACCTGGAAGCGTCTTCTTCGGATGGCAATCGAATATCTCTGATGATGATGACGAGCAGCGGAGTGGCGCCGGCATGAGAGGACGATGAGGAGGTGAGTCGACGCACGACGTTAAGCTTATTGGACCACACCAGGAAGAGGAAGAGAGCAAGTGATTTTATTTTAACCCAAGCACCAGTAGAGTCAAGCGAGACAGATAGGGACATCAAGCAAAAAATGGGAAATTGGGTGTTGTTATCGGGCCAGCTTGGAAGTTACTGGGATAGCCCGACCTGATCCAGACAACCAGATCAGGCTAATCGGTCCGGGCCAAAACGACCCAGTTTTTTTCGGGCCTTTTTTTTTGTAGACCAGCTTAACCTAAAATGCAGGCCATTTGGGTGAGTCCATCGGGCCGGGCCAAAATTGATAGCTCTAAGTGCAGCTATAAGATAACTAACATAACTGAACATTTCAATTAACTAACTAACATTTCAACTAACTAATTGTTAATTTAATACATTGAGTCTAATACTCCCCCTCAAGTTGGAAGGTAGATATCCTTGATACCCAACTTGGACATTAAGCTAGTGAAAATGGGGATTGTCATAGGCTTGGCCAGGATGTTTACGAGTTGATGTACAGACTTAACATGAACCAATCGGATGACTCCAGTGAGAACCTTTTCTCAGATGAAGTGGCAGTCGATTTCAATGTGCTTCAACCTTTAATGAAATATGGGATTTGTGGCAAGATGAATTGCTGATTGAGAGTCACAAAAGAGCAATGTTGGACCAACAGCAATGTCAAAGTCTTTTAACAAGGTTGTGAGCCACTGCACCTCACTAGAAGCACTTGCAAGTGTGTTATACTCAGCTTCTGCTGATGATCGTGAAACCACATGTTGCTTCTTGGACTTCCAAGATATGAGGGAATCTCCCAAAAATACACAATGACCACTTGTGGGTCTTCTGGTGTCAAGGCAGTTGCCCCAATCCGAATCTGCATATGCCTTCTGGGACAAGGCAGAAGATTCTGAGAATAAAAGTCCTGTGCCGGGAGTAGACTTAAGATACCATAATAGATGATGAATTGCATCTAAATGACCTTTCCTTGGAGCTGACATGTACTGACTCAGTTTGTTCACAGCAAAACTGATGTCAGGTCTAGAAATAGTCAAGTATAGAAGCCCGCCACGGGTGTACATGATTCCCTTAGTCTCAGACGAATCACCGTAGATGGCCGGATCATCTTACTCTCGGACGACTTCCCCTATGTTGCACAACCCCCACTAACATCTCCGATGCGTGAATGGATGCTCAACACAACACACAAACACAACCGCCACCTACGCTTGGGCCACTAGGCTACCCAAGTTTTATCTCCATCAACATCAACACCTTAGTGTTGGGAATTTACGTATAAAACAAAATAAAACGCAGCGGAAAAATTCCATCGAAGGATCCATGCGAATGGTCATGATTCATGATTAGCAAGTTTACCTCTTGAAGTGATGGCTTTTGGTTGAAATTCGTCTATCACGAACACCGCACGAACGGTGTCTCCAGAGGTATCCACACGAGCGGACTCCATGAACGTCCAACGTCACAAACCTGAAGCGACTCTGTCTTGCAGTGCTAGCTTCAAAACCGAGGCTTACTGTTCACTCTTACTCTCTTTGTGTGGCTAGGGTATCAACCTTGTGTGCACAACAACTTAAGTGTTCTACTTATAGTAGCGCCTCCTTAAGTGAGTTAGTGAGCAGCACTTGACCTAAGCCCATGTACTATGCGCTAGGCCCAATAGGAAAGTCCAACTCTCCTTTTAATGCTTCTTTTAATCCGCTCTTATGTGTGTGACCCTATAGGTTCCCAAAACGTTAGTAGTAACATTAAATCCCATTTAATATTACAAACAGTGAGCGGTATCTAGCAATACATCACTGCTACCTAAGTAGTGAGAAAGTCAGTGATTTGACGAAACCTTTCTGTGACAAATATTCATGTACATTATTATCCCTTTGTCCATATATCTATATTGAACACAAGGCATAGAATGTGTCACCCTTGTATGGTTCAATATCATGTTCCCTGATACCCGAGTAGACTTAACAACAAATGAGGACAATATCTCATATTGACTCATTTCAGCACGGCCATGCATTTTACAGTCTCACTCTATCACGGGGCCCACAGATACTACTCCTGTTATGTAGGAGGGACAAATTCCATCTAGGTCACTCACATCCCTCTGCATGGCTCGTGGTATGCCCAATGATCGTCTTTATAATCATCCTATTACAGATGACGTTTGACGATATTAAAGCACACGACTCCTCATGTAGGGATCGTAGTGATTTCAGGTCGAAGGATTGTATGCACCATTGTCACTATGAGAACTACTTATGACACTCACATAACGCTCCATGTAGTGTTCTCATGGTGGGTCAATCCAGTACATCATTACCTTAATGTGTACCTATGTGGCGACTCGATATCTCATATGCATGACCCGTGAGATATGGTCATCAGTATGCACACATAATAGTCTCAATTGTATCATTATTGTCCTTATTAATAAAATACTTGACTACGGATATTTAAGAATAGGATTTCATTGTTCAATAGTGTCTCACAATCAAGTCATTTACTTGATATTCTATTGAACTTAAATTTCTATTCTAAGGACTTTATTATGTTTAAACAAGTAACACAATAAACTGAAATGCCTCATATCATATATAAATAATAGCAAGATACAAATGTAAGTCTAAAGAAATACATTGGCCTCTAGGGCTTACACCAACAATCTCCCACTAGCACTAGAGCCAATCAGGCATAAATCTAATGCCCATCGATCTAGTGTGACCTTCATGCTTCTGTTGAGCAAGAGGTTTCGTAAGTGGGTCAGCAACGTTATCAAGCGTTGGTACTCTGCATATTTTCACATCTCCTCTATCGATAATCTCTCGAATGAGATGGAAGCGCCTAAGTATATGTTTGGATCGCTGATGAGATCTAGGTTCCTTAGCTTGTGCAATGGCCCCATTGTTATCACAATAGAGATCAATGGGGTCCACAATACTAGGAACCGTACCAAGCTCAGTAATGAACTTCCTGATCCAAACAGTCTCCTTTGCTGCATTGGAGGCGGCAATATACTCATCCTCTGTAGTAGAATCGGCAACTGTCTCCTGCTTTGAACTCTTCCAGCTTTTACCCCGCCATTCAGGAGAACACATAACCAGATTGCGATCCGGAATCATCCTTATCGGTCCGGGAAGCTAGCATCGGTGTAACCTATTACAGCAAGCTCTTCCTCGCCTCCATATACCAAGAACGAATCCTTAGTTCTTCTCAAGTACTTAAGGATGTTCTTGACAGACAGACCGATGACTTTCAAGGGATCGGATCGGGTACCGCTCGTTATGCTTAAAGCATACGATACATCTGGTCGAGTACATAACATGGCATACATGATAGATCCAATTGTGGATGCATATGGAATCTTACTCATGCGATCCCTATCCTCTTGAGTGGAAGGGGATTGTGCCTTTGATAGGCATATACCATGTGACATAGGCAATAGTCCTTTCTTGGATTCATGCATGTTAAAGCGTCTCAACACTTTGTCTATGTATGTACTCTGACTTAGGCCAAGCAATTTCAGCAATCTATCCCTATAGATCCTGATCCCCAATACATAGGTAGCTTCACCCAAATCTTTCATAGAGAAGCAATTCCCTAACCATGTCTTTACATTTTGTAGTGTAGGGATGTCATTTCCAATGAGTAATATGTCATCTACATATAACACCAGAAAAACAATAATGCTCCCACTAACCTTCTTGTAGACACAAGGTTCATCTTCATTTTTGATGAATCCGTACTGTCTTACAAAGATCATCAAAACGAAGGTTCCAACCTGGAAGCTTGCTTCAATCCATAGATTGATCGCTGCAATTTACATACCTTCCGGCATCCTCCGAAATGTCAAAGCCTTCAGGTTGTGTCATGTACACATCCTCAAGAAGCTTTCCATTAAGGAAGGCAGTTTTGACATCCATCTGCCATATCTCATAATCATGGTATGCAGCGATGGCAAGTAAGATCCCGGACGGATTTAAGCATCGCAACAGTGAAAAGGTCTCATCATAGTCGACACCATGAATTTGCTTGAAACCCTTAGCGACCAATCGCGCCTTAAAGGTGTGTACCTTACCATCCATGTCAGTTTTCTTTTTGAAAACCCACTTGCACCCTATGGGTTTTACCCCTTCGGTGGCTCTACCAAGGTCCATACCTGGTTGGTGTACATGGAATCCATCTCGCATTTCATGGCCTCAAGCCACTTCTCGATTCTGGGCCGCTGATGGCCTCCTGGTAGGTCACAGGCTCATCTTGATCCATGAGCAATACATCACCTTGTGGAGTCATGAGAAATCCATATCTCTCGGTGGCTGGTGACGTATCCTCTGTTAGACCTACGCCTGGTTTTGTGCTCTCTTGGAGCGGGTTGTTCCTCCACAGATTCTCGTGAAGGTTGCTCCTGTTCCACCAATGGTAGGTCACTACTCTGTGATTCTTGAATTTCTTCAAGTTCTATCTTCCTCCTACTGGTTCCTATGGAGATAAACTCCTTTTCTAGGAATACACCAGTCCGTGCGACAAACACTTTGCCTTCGGAAGGATTATAGAATTGGTATCCCTTGGTTTCTTTGGGATACCCCACAAAGAAGCATTTATCAGATTTGGGATCAAGCTTATTAGAAACTTGACATTTTACATATGCTTCACAACCCCAAATCTTCATAAAAGATATGCTGGGTCGTCTACCAGTCCATATCTCATATGGTGTCTTTTCTACCGTTTTGGATGGAACACGGTTAAGTGTAAAAGCTGTTGTTAATAGAGCATGTCCCCAGAAAGAGTTTGGAAGGTTTGCATGACTCATCATAGACCGAACCATGTCCAACAAGGTTCGATTTCTCCTCTCAAACACCATTCCATTGTGGTGTTCCAGGTGGAGTGAGTAGAGATAAAATCCCACACTCTCTCAGATGATCATCAAACTCTAGGCTCAAATATTCACCACCTCGATCTGATCGAAGAGCTTTAATATTTTTACCAAGTTGGTTTTGTACCTCATTTTTGAATTCCTTGAACTTTTCAAAGGATTCCGATTTATGTTTCATAAGATACA
The DNA here is from genome assembly GCA_030762895.1 of Sophora flavescens. Classification (NCBI taxonomy): domain Eukaryota; kingdom Viridiplantae; phylum Streptophyta; class Magnoliopsida; order Fabales; family Fabaceae; genus Sophora; species Sophora flavescens. The sequence continues at coordinate 279,558,758 of CM061062.1, read as the reverse complement.
CAAATCCATATCTATTGAAATCATCAGTAAATGTGATGAAGTACTGAAAACCACCTCTAGCTAATGTGTTTAGGGGTCCGCATACATCGCTATGTATAAGACCCAAAAGATCGTTGGCTCTTTCACCTTTCTTAGGTGTATGGAGCTTTAGTCATCTTTCCCAATAAACAAGACTCACATATCTCATATGATTCATAATCAAATGAGTCCAAGAGTCCATCTTTATGGAGCTTCGAAATGCGCTTCTCATTTATATGGCCTAAACGACAATGCCAAAGATAAGACGGGTTCAATTCATATGGTTTGAACCTCTTAGTATTTATGTTATAGATGGGCATTTCAAGATCAAGGACATAAAGTCCATTACTCATGTGTGCACTAGCATAGAAAATATCATCCAAATAAATAGAACAACTTTTGTTCTTTATTATAAAAGAAAAAACAATCTTGTTCAAACAAGAAACGGAAATGATATTCCTGCTAATTGCAGGCACAAAATAACAGTTCTCTAACTGAATAGTAAGTCCAGTGGGCAAAGTCAATACATAAGTCCCTACAGCTAAAGCAGCAACCTTTGCTCCATTTCCGACTCGTAGATCGACTTCGCCCTTCGTCAATGGTCTACTCCTGTCTAGGTCCTGTACATTTGTACAAATGTGAGAACCACATCCAGTATCTAATACCCATGATGCAGAAGTAGATAAATTGACTTCTATAACAAACATACCTGAAGCGGAAGTCTCACTTCCTTTCTTCTTCTTGATCTCTTCCAGGTATTTTGGGCAGTTCCTCTTCCAATGTCTGGTCCGACCACAGTGGAAGCAATTGCCTTCCTTAGCCACACCACCCACAGGCTTCAAGCCAGAAGTACTGGGCTTGATCTTGTTGATGGCCTTGCCCTTGCCCTTGCCCTTTTGTTTGTTCTTGGGCTTCTTGGGCTGCTTCTTGCTATTTCCAGCCTGGACCATCAAAATGGCCTTCCCCTTTCCTTTGTTAATATTTTGTTCAGCAGTTCTCAACATGCTCAACAATTCTGGCAAATGTTTGTCAAGATCATTCATATTGAAGTTCATGACAAACTGACTATAGCTCTCAGGCAACGATTGTAGAACCAAGTCGGTGGCCAACTCTTGGCCTAAAGGAAATCCCAGTCTCTCGAGATTCTCAATGTACCCGATCATCTGGAGTACATGAGGACTCACAGGGCTCCCTTCTGCCAATTTACCCCGGCAAAGGGCTCTGGAAACTTCGAACCGCTCATGCCTTGCTTGCTCTTGGTAGAGCAGCTTGAGGTGCACGATCATATCGTACGCCTCCATGGTCTCATGTTGGTTTTGCAGCTCAGAGGTCATGGTAGCAAGCATAAGACAGCCGACGTCTAAGGCGTCATCCTGATGCTTCTTATAAGCATCCCTGTCAGCCCTAGAAGCACTTGAAGCCGGTGGCTCCTCAGGAATAGGCTCCTCAAGAACATACAGCTTTTTCTCATGTTTGAGGACAATCCTCAAGTTTCTGTACCAGTCCGAAAAATTCGTTAGGATAGTTTGTCGTTCTCAAGGACGGATCGCAATGACAAAGTTACTTGATGTGTTTGATGCCATGGTAATCTCTAGAGAGATAAATATGCAAAATATAAGTATCATGCCATGAAGTTATTTAATTAGGTCTTTAATTAAATACGCCTCCCACTATTTTACTCAAAACAATGACCCTCATCATTGATTCGGAAAATCCCGTTGGAAGATTTTGTAGTGGGCCAAGATCCATATTTCACCTAGCTTTAAGTCAGCTTTGGCTGATCACTTAAAATTTGGTTATTTAGGTAGGAAACACTTTCCGATTGCATCTCATGCAACTCTTGGACAGTTGGGTGAATAACTCTTATTCTAATCCATCACATGGACTAAAGTCCAACTTATGAGCCTCTAAGCCTTTCAATCCTATTGAAGTTGGCTTAGTTAAGTCAGACCCAATGGATAGCAGTTGAACATTACATTTGTCCCATCGCGCCTTACTATTATAGATAAAGGTACCCCGCTTTGGCGGACCCACACTTAATCGATCATAGTCTTGACGAGTGCCATGCATCGGAAGGCCTTTAAGTGTGACTTAATATTTCCTTTTGAGGGATTTGTTTAAAGTTTGATCTCATCATTTGTTAAACTCTTTAACTTATTATTTACATATATGCATCTCATACATATATTAGTTAAACTCTTTTAACATACTATATACATACATGCATCTCATACATATATAAGGCAAATAAATGTGATATGGTTATGGCCCCTAACGCATTGATTCTCCCAAGCCAATGAGAGAATCTAAACTAAAACCTAGGAGCGTCCAAGCTTCTCCAAGCAAGATCTCCCACGTGATAACGTCTTCTTGTCTCCATCATTACATTACATAAACAGAAACCTCATTTTCATATGAGGGGAGTGAGATGAGAAAAGAAGATACATATGGAATATAAGAGAAAGGCATGGCACGCAGGCCGGATTTCAAAATATAAACCAAAAGATAAAAGGACTAAGGCCATAACCATTCACCATACATCACCGAATAAATAGTAACAACCAACAATAATACACAATTATTATTATTATTAATTTCATTAATTAGAGATTTCAAAATCTGAATTTTGAAAACGTAACATATATATAACAAAACACATTTATTATAATTGATGTTACTATAAATCACATTTATTACAATTGTTGTTACTACAAATCACATTTAGTGTAATTGATATAAATCACATTTATATAAATCACATTTATTGTAACAAATCACATTTATTGTAATTGATATAAATCACATTTATATAAGTCACATTTATTGTAACAAATCACATTTATTGTAATTGATATAATTATTAAATGGTGACATAAAATTTTCAAAATTTGAATTTTGAAATTACACACTACGCAGAGGTAGCACGGGGGTCCCCTTAACGCCGCAACAACATGAACCTCAGCCGCAACAACATGAACTTTTCATGTCTGAAACCCCTTAACGCCGCCAACACGGAACTGAAAACAATCATGTTTAACATCAACATTTGACGCCATCGCAGAACATAATAAGGATTCAGAACCAACGTACATATCGCATACATACACAAACATGCAATAGACGTATATATCATATACATACGAAAATCACAGAAACAAGGTTTCGCAAACCAGATGCAAACGATTTTCAAAAACAATTTTCAGAAAAACGATTCACATTATAAACATGTTATCATACATAACAGATAAACCACGTAACAGAATCATGGTTTCGCAAGCGACTCTGATACCACTGTTGGGAATTTGCGTATAAAACAAAATAAAACGCAGCGGAAAAATTCCCATCGAAGGATCCATGCGAATGGTCATGATTCATGATTAGAAAGTTTACCTCTTGAAGCGATGGCTGTTGGTTGAAATTCGTCTATCACGAACACCGCACGAACGGTGTCTCCAGAGGTATCCACACGAGCGGACTCCGTGAACGTCCAACGTCACGAACCTGAAGCGACTCTGTCTTGCAGTGCTAGCTTCAAAACCGAGGCTTACTGTTCACTCTTACTCTCTTTGTGTGGCTAGGGTATCAACCTTGTGTTCACAACAACTTAAGTGTTCTACTTATAGTAGCGCCTCCTTAAGTGAGTTAGTGAGCAGCACTTGACCTAAGCCCATGTACTATGTGCTAGGCCCAATAGGAAAGTCCAACTCTCCTTTTAATGCTTCTTTTAATCCGCTCTTATGTGTGTGATCCTATAGGTTCCCAAAACGTTAGTAGTAACATTAAATCCCATTTAATATTACAAACAGTGAGCGGTATCTAGCAATACATCACTGCTACCTAAGTAGTGAGAAAGTCAGTGATTTGACGAAACCTTTCTGTGACAAATATTCATGTGCATTATTATCCCTTTGTCCATATATCTATATTGAACACAAGGCATAGAATGTGTCACCCTTGTATGGTTCAATATCATGTTCCATGATACCCGAGTAGACTTAACAACAAATGAGGTCAATATCTCATATTGACTCATTTCAAAGACGACCATGCATTTTCTGGTCTCACTCTATCGGGGGCCCACAGATATTACTCCTGTTATGTAGGAGGGACAAATTCCATCTAGGTCACTCACATCCCTCTGCATGGCTCGTGGTATGCCCAATGACCGTCTTTATAATCATCCTATTACAGATGACGTTTGACGATATTAAAGCACACGACTCCTCATGTAGGGATCGTAGTGATTTCAGGTCGAAGGATTGTATGCACCATTGTCACTATGAGAACTACTTATGACACTCACATAACGCTCCATGTAGTGTTCTCATGGTGGGTCAATCCAGTACATCATTACCTTAATGTGTACCTATGTGGCGACTCGATATCTATATGCATGACCCGTGAGATATGGTCATCAGTATGCACACATAATAGTCTCAATTGTATCATTATTGTCCTTATTAATAAAATACTTGACTACGGATATTTAAGAATAGGATTTCATTGTTCAATAGTGTCTCACAATCAAGTCATATACTTGATATTCTATTGAACTTAAATTTCTATTCTAAGGACTTTATTATGTTTAAACAAGTAACACAATAAACTGAAATGCCTCATATCATATATATATATATATATATATATATATATATATATATATATATATATATATATATAAATATATATATATATATAATAGCAAGATACAAATGTAAGTCTAAAGAAATACATTGGCCTCTAGGGCTTACACCAACACTTAGACCCATTCGGTTCAAGGTCCCCTTGACCAAAAAGCACCAAGGTACAGCTTGTCAAAACCTCGACCATAAAGGTTCGAGACCACTTTGGCCAAAAAGCACAAAGCCCATCAACGTGTCGGTAACCCATTGGGAACCGACTTAACCAACTTCTCATCCTTAGATTATCTTAATTAATCTTTAGTTAAGTTATCCAACTCCTCAATATTTGATTGGTGTATTATCATGTCATTATTGGGGACAATTGGGGTCAACGCCCCTTTAATTCCTTTAATGTAATGCCCCGATTTCTGCTGTTTTCTGTATCGATAAACAAATATCTGATTATTTTTTATCCAAGACTTAGAAAATGATTTTGGATAAACCAAAATCATAATTGTATTATATTTTATTGTAGAGAGTTACGGTTAAAATTTTGGTTGAAAATTCGAGATTTAAAACCATGTCAGTGTTTTCACCGAAGGTAAAAGTTCATCGATCGAAAAACCTAATTTTGACTCGTGAACGAAATACTTAGGGTTATTATGAAATTTCGAAGGAATTTGGTTGTTTTGGAAATTTTCACTTAAAAAGTGAAATAATATATATTATTCGGGCGATATATTAAATCCGGGGAACAACGGAGCAAAAAACGGTATTTTCCGGGAACCGCTAACGGATGAGGATATGAGTCAATAGTGAAGACTCAAGGGGCGATTCACCATGGTGAGTCATGGTGTGACTAACCATGTGAAATGACTATTTAGGGTTAGTTTACCAAATTGTCCTTAAAGTCCTAATGTAATCACATTGTTGCACTAAGTGTAAATGACTAATTTGTCCCTAAAATGAACTACTTCCTACCCTAACTACCCTTGAAACCCACAACCCAACCCCTATAAATACCCCACTCTTAACAAGTTTTTTACTCTTGGTTCATATTATCTAAAGTTCACTCTTAAGAATATACAGAAAACTTCATTGATTTGGCTTGGAACTTGAATTAATCACTTGCTTCTCTTCATCATTCAAGAGGTAATCTCTTAACTCTTGATCATTCTTGTCTTAGATTTCCATTTATTCCATTTATTTTGCCATGATCATCAAGTTTATATTCTTAGATCTAGAACTTTGAAAATTCCTAGAAAATCATGGAAAAATCCTTTTCATATGATTCCAATTGCTACGAACTAATTATGATCCCTAGTATCTTCATTCATGAGCATGTGTAAAAATAAAATTTCCTTCCCAATTTTCTCTAAGAGGCCGAAACCCTAAGGTTAAGGGTGGAGGTGATTTTGTTTCAATTCTAAGTTATGATCATTGATTATGTAATATCTAATGCTTAAGGATCACAAATCCAAGAGCATGTGAATTTTAGAAATTCCTAGTCATTTTTACTAGTCATGACCGAATCCTACCCACAAAATGGGTTAGATGTTTTTGCTTCATTTTCAAATTATGACAATTTTCCCTATCTCTATATTACTCTAAGGTCATGGATCTAAGAGTATGTAAAATTTTGAGATCCCTAACCCATTTTTCCAATGAAGGCCGAACCTAGACCTTTAGGATTTAGGAGATTTTATTTCATTTTTGTAACTTGTTCTTTAGTTGTTTGTGAAGGATTAGTTGAGTAGTTGGTGTTTTGTGTGGTGTGGAGGAAACTGAGAACTACCAGATCATTTTCAGATGAAAAATCCAAACGTTAAGGTAAGAGGAGTTTACCTGAGGGGCTTCAATAACTATGTGTATAAATTGTTTGGTGTGTTTGTAATTAATTATTGTAGTTTGTGATGTTTGTTTAAAATTATTGCATAATATTCCGTGTTGCATGATTTATCTGTGAAAGCATGCTATAAATTGTGATGTGTGAATTTATTGTTGGTTGTGAAGGCATGTGATAAATTGTCTTGTATGAAATTTCTATTGATTTTGTGATTGGATAAAAGCCTGACATCGGTAAGTGCTCATTGGAAATTAAGGATAAAACGTTAAGAAAGTTTAAGGAAAACATTATGTTTTTGAAAATTTGTGTATTTTAATTTTAAGGTAAAAATAATAATATTTTAATGAGTTCTAATGAAAGAATAAGTTGACGAGTGACAGCGAGTACGTAACGGTGAAAAAATTTCACTTTCGCATTTTTTCGATAGTGACAGGAAAAATGGAAATAAATCTTAATTTTAAGAAAATGTATTTTAAAAATTGTTTTAAGGTGGATGATAAATAATTTTTCAAGAGATAAGGGTTTTTGCTTGCCTAACGGCAGTATGAGGAGAAACGATCTTTATAAGTGAGAACAATAAATTTATATGCCAGAAATGATTTTCAAAGGGTTAATGTATTTTTACAAAATAAAAATAAAGGATTTGAGGAAAAATGATTTTTGTTACGCTTTAAAACGAATTTCATCAGAAAAGGATTTTTGGAAAAGAATTTAAGAACAGCGAAAATATTCCTACAAACTTGGATAAGTTTTCAGAGTTTTTGTTTGGATATTTGTGTTTCACCGAACGAAAACTCTTTGGGAAAAATAAAGGAAAGTATAAGGACCTAGATTTCCGAGACGTCGGTATAGTGTTCCTAAGAGGAAATTGTACTTTGGAGGTGGAAAGGAATTGGAATACCCGAGGAAGGGTAGTCGGGAGCTTTAAGCCTCGACAGAGGAAAAACAAACGACAAAGAACTGTTACGATAACAACGAGTTTTACGTGCATAGTCTGGCAAACATGCCATTTTGGGTAGAGGTGCCTTGGGTATCGAGCTACAATTTCACAAAGGGTGAATTGGGTAAATTGGTTAGTTGCGGACCAAAGATAAATTCTAGGGTCTTTGGGTCTTCGGGACATTTGGGCTTTGAAAATCCAGTGAATACTTGGGGCCTTGTAACCTTGGGTCATGGAATTTTGTTACCCAGCACGAATGAACTCAATAGGGAACTATTCCCATATTATTTTATTTACCCCATCGTGATATCCCTGAACAATTGGAGCCGAACCTAATTTTAGAGACCGATCTCATGAGACAATTGTGTTAAGGGTATCGCAGCCTAATCATTGCTCGAAGGAGGGAAGTTAGGATCTCCGTAGAATAAAGGTCAAGACTCATAGGAATGGATATTGAAGTGCCTTGCATATTTGGAAAATCATGATTGTATGATCGGGTATAAATCCCACTGGTAGGAAATATTTGCAATATGTATATATGATGTTTGTTTTGAGTGTCGTGCATGTAGTTATCATAATGAAACTCAATATTGGTATCTCACCCTTACTTTATTTATTTTCATGTTGGGTTTCTACTATGCTTCTATATATATATTCGAGTAAAGATGAACCACAGGAGTCCGATATCGTACTCCGGGATACGTTCCCTGCACTTTGACCAGGATGATGATGGAAGTGTGTGGGAGATTTACCCGGGCACCCACAGCACTACCTATACCGGGCCAGTATGTACCACAACGGGTACGTTAGCAACTGGACCACAGACCCGTACTCACAGCTTTGAGACAGTCGAAGTACCACTTCCCCCTATGTGGCTATTGTTGAGGAATATGGTGAATGAGGGAAATCTGGTGCATCAGCCACCATTTGATCATCCACTGCACGTTGCAGCGCCACCATCACCTCCAACGTCGATTGTCATTTTTCCGGAGGAGGATGAGGAGATGGATGAGGACCCCATGGAGGACGAGGAGGAGGTACCCGGGTATTATCCCCAGGTTTACGATGTTTCTCCAGAGGTTGAGGCAGAGGCGGATGTATCATCACCAGATACTCCATCGGCCAGGGAGTTCTATGGAGGACTTCCCAATGGCTTTCATTAGGTGCGACCATCAGTAGGATCTATTTTGGGTATACTTTTGGGAAGTAGTGGTATTGTCACAGTCTCTATATCTTGGCTACTGAGAAAAGAAACGAAACATTCAAAGCAATAGAGAAGGCAAGCATTTAAACATTCAAACATAGCATATAAATTTTTTCATGATAGAGGGATAGGTGCAGGGACAAATCAAAAAGAACAGAAACCATCAGCCAAAATTACAAACTAAGGCATTTTACCTTGCAAAAAAAAAAGGTTCTAATTCCTATGAATTCCTAGAACTAGTTCTTCTTTTTTGATTTTCTTTTGTTTATTTAGAGATTAGATATAGGATTGATCAATTATGCCCAATTCTCTTCTAATGAAAAAGAAGGTTTCCTTGTTCAAGGGCTTGGTAAAAATATCAACAAGTTGTTTAGTTGTATCAACATATTCAATCTCAATTTCTCTACTTTGAATATGATCTCTAATGAAATGATGTCTGATTTCTATGTGTTTAGTTCTAGAGTGCATTATGGGATTCTTAGTTAGGTTAATTGCACTTATATTGTCACATCTAATAGGAACTTGGTTTAGTTGCACACCATAATCAACTAATTGTTGTTTCATCCATAAAACCTATGCACAACAGCAACCAGCTGCAACATATTCAACCTCTGTAGTGGATAAAGCCACACTAGATTGTTTCTTACTGAACCATGATACTATTGACTTTCCTAGTAAATGGCAAGTTCCACTAGTACTCTTTCTATCATGTTTACAACCATCAAAATCCGAGTCTGAATAGCTAATTAAAGTACATGTAGCTCCCTTGGGATACCATAATCCCATGTCTTTTGTTCCAAACAGATACTTAATTATCCTTTTAATTGCTGTTAAGTGTGATTCTTTTGGATTTTCTTGATACCTAGCACACATGCATACACTAAACATGATATCTGTCCTACTAGCAATAAGATAAAGTAGTGAGCCTATCATACCTCTGAATTTAGAAACATCAACAGGTTTACCTTGCTCATCCTTGTCCAGATAACAGGAGGTACTCATTGGAGTAGCCATCTCCTTAGCATTTTCCATGCCAAACTTCTTGATCAACTAATTGCAGTACTTGGTTTGGCTAACAAAGATTCCATTTTTAGTTTGCTTTATTTGCAGTCCAAGGAAAAAGTTCAGCTCACCCATCATTGACATTTCAAACTCACTCTGCATAAGACTTGCAAACTCGTTGCACAAATGCTTATTAGTGGCACCAAAAATTATATAATCCACATATATTTGTACAAGTAAAATGTTGTGTGCCTTTTTCTTGGTGGACAAAGTTGTGTCAACCTTACCTCTTTTAAATCCTTTTCAATGAGAAAATTACTTAACCTTTCATACCAAGCTCTAGGAGCTTGCTTTAAGCCTTATAGTGCTTTAGACAATTTATAAAAATGGTTAGGTAATTCATTATTCTCAAAACCAGGTGGTTGACCAACATACACTTCCTCTTGTATAAATCCATTTAGGAAACCACTCTTAACATCCATTTGATACAATTTAAATCCCATTATGCAAGCATAAGCAAGTAGCATTCTTATAGCTTCTAATCTTGCTACCGGTACATATGTTTCATCATAATCTATGCCTTCTTCTTGGTTATACCCTTTGGCTACCAATCTAGCCTTGTTTCTTACAATTATACAATTTTCATCTAGTTTATTCCTAAAAACCCATTTTGTACGTATTACTTGACAGTTCTTGGGTTTAGGTACTAGTTTCCAAACTTGGTTTCTTTCAAACTAGTTTAACTCATCTTGCACAGCCATCATCCAATGTTTATCAATTATAGCATCATCTATGTTCTTAGGTTCTACTTGAGACACAAATTCCATATGCTTACAAGCATTTTTAAGAGATTGTCTAGTAGTTACCCCCCTTTGTAATTTCACCAATGATGTTATCAATTGGATGATTTCAGACAGTCCTCCATTCCTTTGGTAGGTCAGGCTGTTATTCTGTTTGTTCCTGTTGCAGCAATTCATTCTTTAAGCTTTCATCTTCTTCATTGTCATGTTTCTCTTCTAGGAGATTTTTCTCAATTGAATCTGCAAGATCATCAATAATATAATCCTTTCCCGACCTTTTGGGGTTAGACTCATCAAAGGTCACATGCACAGATTCCTCAATAGTGTGTGTTCTCTTATTATATATTCTAAATGCTTTACTAGATAGAGAGTAACCTAGGAAAATTCCTTTATCAGCCTTTGCATCAAATTTTCCAAGATTATTCTTTCCATTGTTAAGAACAAAGCATTTGCAACCAAAAACATGAAAATGTGCTATATTTGGTTTCCTTCCTTTGTAAAGCTCATAAGGGGTTTTCTTTAAGATTGGGTTTATCAAGACTCTATTTAGCACATAGCAGGCTGTATTGACAGCATTTGCCCAAAAATGTTTTGGCAAGCTAGAGTCGTTCAACATAGTTCTTGCTATCTCCTCTAATGATCTATTCTTTCTTTCCACTACTCCATTTTGTTGTGGAGTTCTAGGAGCAGAAAAATTATGTTGAATGCCATGCTCATCACAAAAGTTTTCAAACACTTCATTTTGAAATTCTCCCCCATGATCACTTCTTATAGAAACAATTTTCATATCCTTTTCATTTTGCACAATTTTTGCCATTTTCTTAAATGCAACAAATGAATCACTCTTATGAGATAGAAAATATGTCCATGTATATCTAGAGTAATCATCTACTATTACCAATGCATACAAGTTACCACCAAAGCTTTTGGTTCTAGATGGACCAAATAAATCCATATGTAAAAGTTGCAAGGGTCTAGTTGTTGAAACAATGTTCTTTGGTTTAAAAGAGACCTTAACTTACTTTCCTTTTTGACATGCATCACATAGTCCATCTTTCACAAATTTCAGTTTAGGCAAACCAACTACAAGATCTTTACGAATCAGTTTATTCAAATGGTTCATGTGAATGTGTGCAATTCTTCTATGCCAAAGCCAATTCTCTTCTTCTTTTGGAATAAGACAGAATGCAGTATTTGAAGAGATATTATCTAAATCAATCATAGAGATGTTATCTGTCCTTTGTCCAATTAATTTCAAATTTTCATCATACCGATTTCTATTAAGCAACTATTGGAATTGAATTTTACCTTGAAGCCTTTGTCACATAGTTGACTGATACTTAATAGGTTGTGTTTCAGTCCCTCAACATATAGTACATCCTCAATGATTGTTGTTGAGTAACTTCCAATGTTTCCAATGCCAAGTATTCTCCCTTTATTGTTGTCTCCATAGGTAACACTACCACTTGACTTAGGGGGTAAAGGAAATGAACTTGGTTTTGTCTCCAGTCATGTGCTTGGAACAACCACTGTCAAGATACCATTTCACATTCTTGGCTTTCCAACACACCTACAAAACAGAATCATGTTTGTGTTTTAGGTACCCAAATCTGTTTGGGTCCTTTTGAGTTAGGTACAGCAATAGTTCCTTTAGGAACCCATATATACTTAGATTTATTGTATGCTGATTTTCTGTATTGACATGTAGAAGTTGTGTGACCTTTTCTAGCACAAAAATTGCATTTAAAAAATGGTGTGTTTGATGTCTTAGGTGCCGCAAAAAATTTCTTGAAAGATTTCTCGTGTATATTAGGTTCATAGCCTATTCCACCCTTATCATAAACACACTTTTGCTTTCCTAATGAAGCATTCAAGTTATCTCTACCATTTGTGAACTTGGCTAAGTCATTTTTCAGTTTTTCAACTTTTTTAGTCAATGTACAACACTTACAACAATTAGAGCTAGATGCAATCAAGACCTTATTCCTAACTTCTAGTTCTCTTTCTTTCATTTTCAAGCATGCATAATCATCATGTTGTTTAGCAATTATTTTTCTAGATGAGACAAGTTGTTTAGCAATCTTAAGATATTAAGCATGTAACTTATCAAATGCATCTTGCAATTCAACAAAAATAGGTTGTGAATTAGAATTTACCTCACTCTCTGAATCACTGTTATTGCTGGCCATCAAGCACAAGTTTGCCTCCTCAGATTCAGATTCTTCAGTGGATTCTAGATCATTATCATCCCAAGCAATGTAGGCATTTCTTGGCTTTCTCCACTTCTTGTCCTTTGAGTCAAACTTTTCTGTTTTTTCCTTCTTTTGCAGTTTTGGACTGTCAAGCTTCATGTGGCCAATCTTTCCACATTCATAGCATGTGATGTTGTTGGAAGAGTTGTCACCTTTGCTGAAATTTCTCCTTTGAAAAGTGGATGGCTTTCTTTTGAAGCTGCCTTTATTCTTTAGGAACTTCTTGAATTTTCTAACTAGCATTCCCATCTCTTCTTCAGATTCTGCCTCTTGTGCTGAGTCATTATCATCATTGTCTTCTACTTCTCTGACTTGTGATTTCAGAGCCAATCCCTTTTTCTTTTTGTCAGTTTCTTCATTCTCATTTAGTCTGCTCAACTCCAATTCATGCTCTAGCAGTTTTCCAAACAATGTGGCAATGGTCATTGATGAGAGGTCTCTAGATTCTGAGATTGCAGTGACTTTAGGCTGCCATTCCCAGCTCAAGCATCTCATTACTTTGTTAATTTGATCCTCATTTGATAAAGCTTTTCCAAGACCAGCAAGTTGGTTGACAATGTGAGTGAATCTCTTCTGCATTTCAGACATAGGTTCTCCTTGCTTCATTCTGAACAGCTCATACTTATGTGTGAGGGTGTTCATTCTTGCTCTTTTGACATCTGTGGTTCCTTCATGTGTTACTTGCAATGTATCCCACATCTCCTTTGCTGATTTGTAATTTGAAACCCTGAAAAACTTATCATGGCTTAAAGCAGATGTTATAATATTCTTAGCATGTGCATTATATTGAACTCTTTTCTTATCATCCTCATTCCATTTAGTTTTAGGCTTATTTCTTGGAGCACCATTAGCATCTATAGTAGAGGGGACAAATGGTCCATTTTCTACTGCATCCCATATGTCAACACCTGCTGCCTCAAGAAAGATTACCATTCTTTCCTTTCAATAGATATACTCAGATCCATTGAAGGCAGGAGGGCGTGCAAGGGAATCCCCTTCATTCAAACAGTCATTGGAAGCTATACTCTTATAGCTGTTAAGCCAAACTTAATTGGGGGGGTTGAATTGAGTTTTCTTAAAATATTTCCCTCTTAAAAACTTTTCACAAAACTTTAGTTTTCATATTTGTGGCCTCGGGATCTTTTACAAAATCAATGAAGGGTTTATATAAAATCTTGAATAGAAGGTGATGAGGATAAGAAAGATTGATTCAGAAAGATTAATTCAGAAAGATAGCTCATGGAATAGGTTCGGGTTCAAAACTCAATAATAACAAAATACAGAAACTGATTAAGCCTTTAAAGATTAAGAACAAGTTATACAAGTTTCAGATACAAGCATTAACAATCAAGAACAAACTTGCAGGTTTCAGTTTCAGTGATTAAGAAACAGAAATTAAGCTATTCGAATTTGATCACATATGATGCAAGATTCAATTCAAATATTGATCCTTGAGAATAGAATTGAATACACAGTTATTATTACAGTTTACTCAAGATTCAACACTGATTATGCAGATCAAGAACTGATATCAATTGAATACTTAGAACATCAAGATCACAGTTATATGCGCAAGACGAAAATTTAAGAGTTTGAGTTTAGAGAACCACACAGCCAGATTTATCCTGGTTCAGTCACCACCACTGTGACCTACATCCCGTCCCCACTCCACCTGTGGGTTTTCACACACTAACACAACAAGCTTTATCCAGGTAGCTTGAAAACCTTTACACCACATAGCACTCATTCACCTCGAGATACCACACTCTTGTGAAGAGCCTCAATGTTCTTCCTTAGGGATACCTCTCCCTAATCACACAGAGAGACTCCCTCTCTCTTTACAATCAAACAGAACGAAAAATTGATTCCTAACTCTCAATAGTCAGATAAACAAATTGAAGCACTTATGAGAATGAAACACACTTTTTCACAATAAGCTCGAGAAAGATGATGAATGATTTTCACAATTGATTTCTCAAATTGATTTCATGTAATTCTGATATGTTTCTTGTTGTTGTGATATATTTTTAAAAGTGTTCCTTTGATCCTTTTATATATAGAAAAAAGCTATAGTCGTTAGGATCAATCAAAACAGATTTGAGTCTGATAACAAAATCTGTTTTCTTGATTCAGGTTCTTGAAATAAGATTCTACATTGGCGTCGTCTTCAATCCTCAAGGCTCGTAGTTGATAGTAGACGAGCTCCATATGCCATGTCATTGGACGAATACTCCTTTAAGCTTTTGTCTTGATGATTCCTTGATCTTTGTCTTTGCTCTTTGATTCCTCCATGTAGCTCTTTTGATTTCTTCAAGTTCTTCCTTGAATATTTTCCTTGAATTTGCTTAATGAACTTGTTGATCACTGCTTGATACTTGTCTTTGTAATTTGACACTAAAACACTTGCACTCACATTAAGTTGTATTTGTCATATATCAAAATCTCTAAGTCATTGAGTCTTACACAACTGTCTATTGAAGGGAGTGAAATGCTTCAAGTGTGGGCAAGTTGGACATATGGCCACGGATTGCAATGCTCAGAGGTCTGCACCAACAGGTAACAATTCAAGGACCAATAAACCGACCACTAAGGGAAGGGTTTATATATAACTAAAAAATCATGGCAATTCGCATACATAGCAGACATACCAAATAACCAAAATAAACACATTATCAAACACGTGATAGTCATACATAGCAAATAGGCATTTAAACATGTTATCATACAATAGGGTCATGGGTAACCCTTCGTCTTACGCTACCCCCCAAGCTTACATACTCATACTATTCCTTATCCCCATACATGGTATGAAGATCAGATCCCGATAGTAAGCTGGTCGCGTTCCTTCAAGTGGATCGATGAGTTTCCCAAGCCTTGGCCAAACACAAGAACCACCAATTAATCCAAATCCAACAATTAGGAAAATAGATTAATAGAGAGGGATAATCGGCTTACCTCTACTGACACTAACGCGTGACTACTGTCTGAAAAATAGAGCGAGAACGCCAAGAACATCAAGGGGTTCAAGGGAAGGAAGAGAGGAGATGTTTCTGCCACACTAGGATTGCCCAATGTGCTAAAATAGGGTTTGACACAAAAATCTTCGCGTACTGTTCCGATTTATAGACTCTGTGACACGAGCATGACCGTGCACCCTACTAAGAACGGTCGTGCTTGCATCAGCGTCAACGAGATGCGGTTTCCTTTGAGCACAACCGTGCTTCCTATTAAGCACGGTCGTGCTTGTGGCTCAGACAGCCACAAGACACGTGCATCAATCACGGGCGTGCTAATACATGAGCACGGGTGTGCTCATGCATCAAGGAGTGATTTCTCACTTGAAAAGTCCCATTTAGCCCTTTCTAAACATCCCTAGGCAAAACAAAGCATATACACAAGCGCTTAAACGAAAAACGGGGTGTTACAAAGAATATGACTTTTGTAACACCCCGATTTTTCTGCTTTCTAAAATCGGTATAATTATAAATAAACGTTTATATTTTTATCTGAAACTTATAAAATGATTTTGGGAAAACCAAAGTCGTATTCATATATACTTATTTTTATAAGTATACGGTGAAATTTTTGGTTGAAAATTCAGACGGAACCCGGTCTGCGTTTTCATTGACAGTAAGATTTTACTGATCAGAAAACCTAATTTTGACCTGAGAACGAAATGAATATATTTTATATCTCATTTCCAACGATATAGGTTATTTTGAAAATTTTCAAAATAAATAGGTTATTATACGTGATTTGAGCATAAAACCCTAAATCGGGTAATCGATGAAGTCGAGAACGGACGTGCAAAGACAAAACCCGACATCGGATGCTGAGTCATAGGGATGACTCACCTAGCAATTAATGAATGTAATGATGAGTTTATTGTCAAAAGACCAAAATACCCCTAACTTAACCTATCATAGATAATTTATAGCCATGTTTAAGGCATCTTCATCTTGTTTTTGTGGTGGAGAATTAGCCACATCTTCAACAAATTCCCACCACAATTTTTTCATGATTACATTTGGTAAAATTACTATTTTGTCCTTAAGTTCTAATTAATCTACAAAATTGCCATTGTGTAAGATTACAATTTTGTCCCTAAAAATTTATGCCTCGGACCCTTGTACCCCTTGATTTCCACGGCCCAACCCCCTTGGTGAGCCCATTACCTTGCTATTTAAACCATACTTCATCATCTTAATCAAGCTTTCTTCCATTTTCTCTCCAAAACCTTAAGTTCCATAGCTATTTTTGTGAAGCAACCACTTGATTTCTTGCTCATTTTCAACTTCTAAGAGGTATACCATACTTCTCTCACTCAATCATCATCATGTTCTTAAATTATTTTTGTGTTTTGAAGCCATGATCATTATTTTCAATTCTTAGATCTAGAACTTTGAAAATTCATAGAAAATCATAGAAAAATCCTATGATCATGAAACCAATTTCTATGATCTTAGTATCCTCTCTATATTCAAGATCCAAGAGTATGCATCAAACTAAAATTTCTTGCCCTATGATATTGACAAGACCGAACCCTAGTTTTTGTGGGGAAGGACTTTGTTCATTTTTTTTAAAACTAGTCTTGCTTGATTTAATCTTATAGTTCATATATGTATTGAATCCATGATTGTTGAATCAAAATAAAACCTCTAAGCCATTATTTTCTTAATGGACGAAATCATGTTCTTGAGGAGTTGAAAGATTTTGTTTCATTTTTCAACTTATGATAATTTATCTTAACTCTACACTACTCTAAGGTCGTGGATCTAAGAGTGTGTGAAATTTTGAGATCTCTAGCCTATATTTGGTGTCATGGCCGAATTAGGGTTCTTGAAAGGTTGGAATATTTGATTTCAATCTTTGTAAGTTAATCATTGATTTAGGGTTCTAAGTGATCAAGGATCACTAATCAAAGAGTCTAGGAATTTTAGAAATTTTTAGCCAATTAATCACCTCATGGCCGAACCTTACCTACTGGGAAATAAGTGTTTTTAATTGTTTGTTTGTTAATTTTTTTTTAAAACAAAAGGTGCCTCATTAAAACCTTATGGTGCAAAACCCTCCTTAGGGAAAAAAACACCAAAAGGAAAAGGAGTGCCCAATTTATTAATAAAGAAGGAAAAGATTACAAAGAAACTTGGGGGGACATCAACCAAACCCAAGAAGAGCTAATGAAACCTAAAATTTGGTATCCCACATTTATTTCTAAAAAAGTCTTCCGTAATAAAATTAGGAATTGAATCCCACCAAACTAATCTTGAGATATTCAAACCAAAATTAGCTAACTTATCAGCACAATGGTTTTCTTCTCTATAAATATGAGAGACAACAAAATGTATTTTTTTGGAAAGCAAGACACAGTTAATCCATCTATTTCTGAAAATCCAAGGCACAACATTGTTGTTAGCAAAGGCAGCCACTACAAATTGAGAATCACATTCTAACCAAAGATTATTCCAACCATTCTTGGAAGCGATTTCAATGGCATTCATGGCACCATGCAATTCAGCTTGGAGAGAACCTTGAGAGACGAGGTTAATTCAAAAACAACCAATGAAGTCTGAGAAACTGTCTCTAAATAAACCACCGCAAGCAGCTAAGCCAGGACATCCAAGAGCACTACCATCAGTGTTGCACTTCACTATGTTAGTAATAGGAGGCTGCCATCTGACTTCTCTAATTATTCTTGCAGTAGGAGGATGACATTGGACATGAAATGCCTTGACAAAGGAGAAGACCATAATTGAAATAGACATAGTACCTTTACTAAGCATACCGGCTAAGGAAACATTGGAGGATATCAAAGCAATTGCTGAGTTGATGGGAACCAACTTGTTATTGAACCTTAGTTGATTCCTGTAGTGCCAGATAATATACAAAATGTTAAGAATACCAGCAATAAGCATATCATAAGCTTGACTAGACCAACCACGGGAGTAGACAACAAGCACATAAGTAAAATTAGAACAATCAATGAAGTGGTTAAGACGATTCATGAACCAATGCCAAATTGTCATAGCAAAATTACAGTCCAGGAAAAGGTGTTGAGTATCTTCATAGGCATTACCACAAAGATTGCACATAGAGACCATTGTGCAACCTCTACTTTGCAAATTGTCCTCCGTGGGCATCTCATTATTCATAATTATCCACAAGATGAAAGACATGGAAGGTTGGAACACTGCTATTCCAAATAATCTTAGTCCAAGGCACAACTGGACCAGAAGGAGAAAAGAAGAAATAAGCTTCCTTGAAGATGAGAGATCCAGAGACAATTTTAGAACAAACAATTTGATCCATACAAGGATAAATAGGGATAGTGATCTTATCAATTTCATCTTTGATTGCAGGGCAGTGAGTTAGTAAAGCATTAGAAATACACCAATTAATATCAATGATAAAGTCAGCCACCTTGGCTGAGAGAATAGACAAATCAGACTGCAGATCAGGCTGAGCATTCAGAAGTTCTAAAACAGTTTTTGATAGCCATTTGTCCTTCCAAAAGTTGATGCTCAAACCATTACCAAGATTCCAAGAGACATTCTCCAAGATATCTGGTAAACATCTTTTAATACTAGGCCAAATGGAGGAAGATATGTGATGATTAACTGGTTTGCCATTCCTAATGACTCTTGCTTTGAGCAAAGCAGTCCATTGACTGTTTGAAGAGGCAAATTCCCAACCAAGCTTAAGAAGACTAGCTTTATTAATAGATTTAATTGATCTGATGCCAAGACCACCCTCAGGAAGAGGTTTGCAAACCTTATTCCAAGAAACAATTACAATTTTCCTAGTGTTGATGTCACCACTCCACACAAAGTTCCTCAAC
Organism: Sophora flavescens; assembly: GCA_030762895.1. NCBI lineage: Eukaryota > Viridiplantae > Streptophyta > Magnoliopsida > Fabales > Fabaceae > Sophora > Sophora flavescens. The sequence continues at coordinate 279,539,236 of CM061062.1, read as the reverse complement.
AACTTATCAACAGAATTTAGTAAGTTAACAGGTGAAGAATATAAATGAAAACTATAAACAAGCATACCAAGAGCAATGGAGCTAACCAATTGCACTCTCCCCATGATAGAGAGCAAAGAACCCTTCCATGAAGCAAGCTTAGTCTTAATTCTGTCAACAATGGGAAGGAGATGTATCCTTCTAGGTTTCCCTTTGAAAAGAGGGGCACCTAAATAATTAAAGGGGAGAGAGCCATGATGGAAACTAAGGATATTTGAAAGAGCAGCTTTCCTAGCACCTGAAATGTTACCAGTGTAGAACTTGGACTTGTCAATACTAATCACCTGCCCAGAAATCTACTCATAGTCTTTAAATAAAGACAGAAGATTCATTTAAGTAGTTTTAGAGGCTCTGCAAAAGACTAAAATGTCATCTGCATCGAGGATGTGACTAGGCATTCTGCAGTTTCTAGGACCAGCTATCAATTGCATTTTCCCATCCTACACCAGCATATGGATACCTCTACTAAGAACTTCTTCAGCAAGGCTGAATAAGAGAGGACATAATGGATCTCCTTGTCAAACACCCTTCAAACAGTTGAAGAAACCAGTTGCATTACCATTAACAGAAATTGACAACTTGGCTGACAGCAGGATATTTTCAATCCAAGAGCAAAACCTCCTATTAAAACCAAATTATTTGAGAACTTTTAAAATAAAGCGCCACTCAAGAGTATCAAAAGCTTTCTTGATATCAATCTTCATAGCTAACAGACCTCCAAAAGACCCTTTGTCCAGCTGATTTATGCACTCAGAAGCAACTCCAATGCAATAAAAAATATGTCTTCCCTTGATGAAACCTCTTTGGTTATCAGATATAATTTTTGGAGCTATAATTGCCAACCCGTCTGCTAAGATTTTAGTAATAATCTTGAACTTAAAATTAACCAAAGCAATTGGCCTGTATTGCTCAATTTTGATAGCATGAGAGACTTTTGGAATAAGAGTAATGATACTAGAATTCAAATTAGGATGGATCCAACCATGCTTAAAAAATTGGAGAACAACATGATACACATCCTGATGAATCACGTCCCAATAAGTTTGATAAAAGTGACCCACAAATCCATCTGGCCCAGGAGCTCCACTTGCATTCATTGTAAACACGGTATTTTTGATTTCCTCCATGGAAGGGAAAACTGTTGATAAATCATTGTCTTGCTCAGAAACAATAGAAGGGATAACTCTATCAATAAGGTTATCGGTTTGACAACTGTTACCACTAGCAAAAATAGTTTGATAGAAGTCTAGAACATGACTTTCTAGTAACACCTTTGATTTTCGCCATCTGATGGAAAAAAGCTGTGTTCCTATCCCCCTCAAGATGCCATTTAATTTTAGCTTTTTCCTTCCAAATTTTTTCTTCATATCCAAGAGCAGTCTGAAGCAATATCTGAGCTTCCTTCTCATTTTCCAAAAGCTCTTCAAAACTACCATCACTACTTATCTGTAGCTGAATTTGATCCAAATTAGACATAGCAGTTTTGACATTATCATGAACATCACCAAAAGTAGACTTGTTCCAATCCTTCAGTTTCAGATTCTTCAATTTTTGAGTTAAGACAAACATAGGACAGTCAGCTATAGGATCATTCCAAGAGTCAGCAATTAACTTCTTACAGTCAGGGTGGTTAGACCACATTTTATGAAATTTAAACATTGAACCATGCTGCCTAACATCTTTGTTCATAGCTAGTAGAAGAGGAAAGTGATATGACCTGGCTCTAGGTAAAGTGCAGCAGGAAACACTACTCCACATATCAATCAAGGCATTGTTACAGAAGGATCTATCCAACCTTCTCTCAGTGTAATTGCTCCCAACTCTTCCATTGGACCAAGTAAAAGCTGAACCTCTTATATCAATATGAATAAGATCAGAAGAATCCGTCCAAGACCTGAAATCATCACAAGATAATTTGGAAGGAAGACCTCTTCCTCTATGCTCAAACATAATTGGAGCAGAGGCACCATAAATTAGGCAAATTATTAGCTCTATCATTTGTTTTTTTGGCTTCAACGACTCAAGAGGAGGGGGGGGGGGGTGAATTGAGTTTTCTTAAAATATTTCCCTCTTAAAAAGTTTTCACAAAACTTTTCAAATCAAAGTTGCGGATTTGTGGCCTTAGGATCTTTTACAAAATAATGAAGTGTTTATATAAAATCTTGTATTGGAAGATGATGAATATAAGAAAGATTAATTCAGAATAGGTTCAGGTTCAATAACTCAGTATTTAAAAAATGCAGAAACTGATTAAACCTTTAAAGATTAAGAACAAGTTATGTAAGTTTCAGATATAAGCATTAACAATCAAGAACAAACTTGCAGGTTTCAGTTTCAGCAATCAAGAATGGTTTTGATCAACTCAGTTTTGAACGCAGATAGCACAGACTTGATTACAACCAGACTCAGGTTTCAATACAGTTTATACAGATCAAGAACAAAAATTATATTGAACTTTAAACATCAAAATCGCAGGTTCTTGATCATAAACAGAATTTAAAGGAGTTTGAGTTTAGAGATACCACACAACTAGATTTATCCTGGTTCAGTCACCACCACTGTGACCTACATCCAGTCCCCACTCCACCTGTGGGTTTTCACACACTAACACACAAGCTTTAGCCAGGTAGCTTGAAAACCCTTTACATCACAGAGCACTCCTTTACATCGAGATACCACACTCTTGTGAAGAGCCTCAATGTTCTTCCTTAGGGATACCTCACCCTAATCACTCAGAGAGACTCCCTTTCTCTTTACAATCAAATAAAATGAAAAATTGATTCCTAACTCTCAATAGTCAGATAAACAAATTGAAGCACTTATGAGAACGAAACACTCTTTTCACTATAAGCTCAAGAAAGATGATGAATGATATGTGTATTGTATTCGATATGTTATTCGTTGATATCGTGTATTGTAAAAGTGTTCCTTTGATCCCTCTTTATATAGAAAACAAGTTATAGTCGTTGGGATCAATCAAAACAGATTTGGATTTGATAATAGAATCTGTTTTCTTGATTTTGGTTCTTGAAATAAGATTCTACATCGGTTCTTATCATTCGTGTCCATCTTGAAAATAACCGAGTCCATCTAGCCATTTTGAATTTAAGATTTTACATCGGACTAGCTAGTAGACGAGCTCCATATGCCACGTCATTGGACGGATACTCCTTTAGGATTTAGCAAGTCCAAAGGCTTGAGTGGACGAGCGCTTGTCACTTTAGTGGACGAGCATTTCTATCACTTTAGTGGACGAGCACTTCTATCACTTTAGTGGACGAGCGCTTGTATCACTTTAGTGGACGAGCGCTTCTGTTACATCAGTGGACAAGCGCTTGTATCACTTTATTGGACGAGCGCTTATGTCACTTCTGTGGATGAGCACTTCTGTCACTTGTGTTGGACGAGCGCTTCTATTACTTCAGTGTTGGACGAGCGCTTCGATTCAAAAAATCTTATTTCCAAAAATCATTTTCATTAAGGAAAACTTATTCCTTTTATTGCAGGTTATGAAAATTGATTTTCTTTCATGCATCTTTTCAAATGAGCTATTTGTGAATAAGAGATTTCATCTCTCACAAATCATCTAAGACTTAAATCTAATTTCTCCTTTAAGCTCTTGTCTTGATGATTCCTTGTTCTTCGTTTTTTCTTTTTGATTCCTCCATGTAGCTCTTTTGATTTCTTCAAGTTCTTCGTTGAATATTCTCCTTTAATTGCTCACTGAACTTGTTGATCACTGCTTGATACCTGTCTTTGCAATTTGACACTAAAACGCTTGCATACACATTAAGTTGTATTTGTCATATATCAAAATCTCTAAGTCATTGAGTCTAACATCATTTTCAATAAAAAAAAAAAATCATATTTAACTCTTTCAAGTAGCTAGCAGGAAGCTGATTTTGAGAAATCCAAGGTTCAGCAATGAAAACCATATCAGGCTTATACATAGAGCAAAGCTTTTTCAGCACTAATCTTGTTTCAAGATTAGCAATTTCTCTAACATTCCAATAAAGAATAATCATTATGTAAAGTTTTGAGGACCACCTCTTGATCGGGTATTTCTAGCCTGAGCTTTCTGAATCTGAAGTTGCTTCTTTCTCATCTTTTTCTTTTGAGATTTAGAGAGAACCACAGTATAAGTCTCCTCATTATTTGCAGATTGATCCATCAGATATTTATTTTCCGTTTGATTATAAAAAGAAGGGGACTCTATATCCCCTTCTTCCTTTTCCTCTTCTACACTAGTGCTCCACAATTTGCCGGCAACAATATTCATATCTTTCACCACAACAGGATTGTTATTAAGGGCACCTTGTATAGTATTATGCATAGAAACTGTACCTGATCCAAAATCTGATTTTGAAACCCAAGACTGCTCAACAATGTCCTTTGTAGGATGAGATGTAATAGGTGAGGCCATAAAGTCTTGAATAATCGGATTGGATGGTAAATTGAGATTGGAGAAAACATTATACAATGCTTCCTCTGTATTTAAAACACTGTCCTTATTTGTAGTAATAGAACAATTTCCAACTTCCAAATAGGCTCCTTCAACAAAGTTTCTTGTGCATTTAAATGCTTGTTTTGGTCAGTATTAATCAACCTGTCTGATTTAGAAATCACCTCCACTACATAAGGAACATCAGCGGATAAAAACCTAGACATGTCCTTCCTCAAAGTGTGACTATCATTAATTGCCTCATCTGCAACAATAACTGCCTTGCCTTTGTCTAAGATATCCACAATATTATTTTTTTCAACATTGACATCTACAAGATCTGCAGGGTTAGCATGGATATCAACAGTTTCATTGACAACCACATTATTGTTATTTACCTGAGATTGAGCAACCTTCTTTGGCATATAAACTTTAACAACAATCGAAGCACCTTTCTTTAAGGATGGATGAGAGGTGTTCTTGGAGATTTGTTGGTCACCTGTCTTGCCACAGGTGTCTAAGGAATGCCCAATGTTTTGACAAAGATTACAGTAGAGAGGTGGTTTTTCATACCCCACATTCACAACAAAAGCAAATTTTTCCCTCTCTACCATAATTTCATATGTCAATTCTCGAGAGAGATCAAGATCAACCATGATTCTAGCATAGTGGCCATACATCCTTCTACGAGTCATATCATCAATTGAGATAGGAGTACCAATTCCTGAAGCGATTTCAAATAAGATTCTTGATCTTCAGTACTCATGTGGTAGGTCATAGAGTTTTATCCAACATTGAGAGTGTGTTTGTTTTTGTTGCCTGGGGTTAAAGTCAACCGTCCATTGAGAAAGCCTTAGTAACCTAGGTTTTAGATTCCATGTACCTACAGACCATACACTTCACAGATCTTCATGTGTAGAAAATCCAAATTCAAAATAACCTTTGCCTAGAGAGGTCATACGCCATTGGCCAGGAATTTTCCATAGGCTTGTCTCCTTTGGATAAGAGAAGTCTGCCATGGAGGTTTAACTTACAAGCGTCTATACCATTGGGATATTCCTTCTCCGATATCTTGATAGTCACGGTATCTCCTTTGATACAAGGCTCTGGAAGTTGTGAAAGAGAGACATCAAGAGAGTTGCTTAAGGCTTGAGCAAACTTCTGAGGATGAGAAGAAGCATTATGCCGAGAAGGAGAAGAGGGAGGTGTTGAGAGAAAGCCCCAAGGGCAGATCGGCTTGGGTGCAACAACCATGAAGACCATTCAAGAAAACCCTAGGGAATCACATGGAGAAAAACCCTAGCAGAGCTTTTGACCACGACTCAAACCAACAGCCATGTTTGTTTGTTAATTTGTTATTGTGGTTTGTTGAAGGATAAATTGTTGTGTGAATCGTGTACGTGTTTAGTGGAAACCGGACGCTTGATGGAACTTTGGTTGGCAAGAAAAAAATCTTCAAGAGGTAAGGGGAGTACCTGAGGGATTTTTCTGGTAGCTGTATGTAATTTGTTTGCGGGCTGTATTTTTTTGGGTGTATTTATTATTTTACGTAGTTAGCATTATTTGCTTTTAAATTATCTGCTTTTAATTATTTACTTATTTGCATTTAATTGTGATTATATGTTGTTGCATGCCATTAATTGCTATTTGCTATATTTTTGACATGAAATGATTTTTGATGTTGATTGTGGATTGGAAAGCCTGACAGTGGTTAGTGCTCAATTAATTATGAGGTAAAAGCGTTAATAAGCTTTTTTTTTTTATATGAAATAATGAGTTTTAGTTAGTGGAAAATAGTAATTTATTATTACTTAATTATTTGATTGGTGAAAAATGGATAATAGTGAAAAATAATATTATTTTAATGATTAATGGGGTAAGAGTGTTTTATGAGTCACAGTGAGGATGAAACCGTGAAAATATTTTAGTACAGCTAATTTCTACGTAAGAATTTTCTAAATATTCGAAAATGTTATTTTAAGAAAATAAGTTTCAAAAATAATTTTATTATTGTGTTGGAAAAATTATTTTACTAGAAAAGTCAAATTATGATTTAAAAACATTTTTAAAACGTCAAACGTCGGACAATTCCGACAATATTTACGGAAGTATTATTAAAATTGTAATATTAGTTAAAACAGAGACTTTTTCTCAAAGCAATATTTTCAGGTTCAAAATATTGATTTTTGAAAGAAAATGAATTTTAAGTGATTTTGATGATTTTATAAAACGAATTTCTAACGTAAAAGGATTTTCTGTAAAGTATTTTTATACAACGGGTTATTTCCGATAACTTGGATAAGTTGAGGAAATTTTGTTCTTTGGATTTGTGTTTCACAGAGCGAAAATGCTTTTAAAATTGAAAGCCGAACGTAGTTGCCGAGACATTGGGTCTAGTGTTCTTTGGTATGGACCGTGTGTCCTCAATGGGAAGATATGGACTAATGTCCTATAAAAATCCGTATTGATTTTTGTGCGTCAAAATCTACAAATCTAAATCTGGTGCATCGGTCTAGATTTCGTGATTTGTACATTTTTTACTTGGAGTCTGTTTGATTGGTTTGGACTTGGAGTCCTTTTTATTGGAATAATTGCTAAACTTAAATGTTTAAACCTTGGTTTGGTCGTGGGCCTTTGAGCCTCGACAAGGAAAGAATGAACACAAAGAAAATGACGTGAACAAAATGTTTTACATGCATTTTTGGGCAGATGTGCCTCTGCATAGGACTTGAATTCTTGATGGCAAGTATTCATAAAGTTTGCATCATTGTGCCTTGATGGACATATGACCACAAAAACCATATACTATGCATGGTATTCATTGTGCCTCGTTTTGGACAGTGTTATGGTTAATTTAATTTCTGCCTTATCTGGCAACGAGAGCGTGATCAGCTCATTTATTTGGTGTTTGAAGCTCCGGAGATTAGGTACAAAAGTTAGTTGATGAATATTGAAGTGTCATGGTTTTTAAAACAACGAAGATTGTTGGGTATGAAACCCTTTGATAAATAAATTGTTTATTGTTGAATATACATGTTAAATGTTATTTGTGGGTCGTGCATATGGTTATCGTTTTAAAATCCATATATTGGAACTCACCCTTGCAAATACAAATTCTTCTGGCTTTGTTGTTGTACCTTGGTAAACGAATGCAGATGTTGCATAAGAGTTTCTTAAGTCACTTGGAGACTTAAGTCCGGATTGCAGGAGAGGTGTGATCATAGGAATGATCACAAGGTCTTATCAGTGAGTGTCTTGTAGAGCGACCGGCTTAGGATTTTCTTTGGGTTGTATGTTTGAAAAGGTCGGTGAATGCGGTGTTATACTTTAGTCTTTGGTTTATTTTTCTCTTTTTGAAATTTGAAACTTTTGAGAAAAATTGTAGGTCGTGGCAATCTTGTTATGAATAAAATTTACTGTTTTAATGTGTGTATCTTGGTTTCCTAGAGTTTTCCGCGAGAAGAAAAAAATTTTACACCCATATTTTTTGACTTAAAATAAATCAATTTCTAAAGCAACCAAGATATTTCTTTTAATTTTATTTTCGCACGTGTTCACATAGTAATGCCCTAGGGGGGTGTTACAACTTTTATCACGTATGATAGTAGACGAATTAAATATTTTATAACAAAATTTTTCTGCCAAGAAATAACATAATTTTATTTGGAATAAATAGATGCATGATATTTGAATAAAAAATCTCTATATAATTTTTAAAAATTATTTAGTAATACTTTGGATAGTAACCATGTTTCATTATATTCTGATACTTTTTTTCTACTACAATACCATATATTTATTCAATTATTATTCTTTAAAATTTGACTTGAGATTTAAAATTAATTGCAAGAATGATAAGTTGAAAATGAAACCAATGTGTTTCGAAAATATGAAATTAATGAAGGGTGATAATTGTCACTTTCCTAAAATAAATTAAAGCAAGTTAAGAATAAATAAAATCTTCAAAAAAAAAATACATTCCATATAGGCCACAGAGCCTGAAACCTGTTAATTTTTTTTTTTGGAGTTTGGACTCTCACTCGGGTTGCCTTAGGCTATGTTTGGATTGATGGAAAATAGAAGGAAATGGCATAGTGTTTCATTGTTTGGATTAAATAAACGTGGATGGAAGGGGATGAAAACCAATGGAATCCATTCCATCCTATTCCACCGTATACGATCATTTTGCTTCCCTCCCAATTTGGGAGAATGGTATTCAGCCAAAAATTAGATACTCTAAATATTATAAAATTACTCTTATATCCGTGTTCCTCAAACCAGTTTCTCTAATCAGGTCCATCATTCTTTCTTGAACGCACACAGTTTCTCAACTTGCAGAATAATACAATGCACTCAATAAAACAACTTCTACTATAAAATTTAAATGGATAGTGATAAAAAAACTCAATTATTGGAAAACTAAAAAACAAGAATGTGCTTGTGTCAAACTTAAATTAAGAAGAACTAAAGAAGACATAGAACTTAACTGTAAAAAATAAAAATAAATTGTAAACCATATTTTAATAGTACCATCTAAGAACTCCTAAAGGTCTTATCTAATGGCTTCCATGTATTTTGCCACCGAGTCGCATTCTCTGCTCTCACATTCTCTGCCATGGCCACACCGCTTTCACGGCACCTTCATCATTCAACTTTCTCACTCCATCAACCTCACCCAAATGAGAAATGAGAAAAGTGATAAAATGAAAATAATTGTTATACTGTTTTTGTGTTTATCAACTATGAATGGTCACTATACTTTTGTGTTTATAAAAAATTGTTTTAATCTTTTGTTTTTATTTTATAATTTTATAATTGCATGGTCAAAAATCATTTAATTAAAGATATAATAAATAAAATATTGGCATTTTCAAAATAAGGGTAATATAATAATAAAAATTATAACTCAATCCATTTTATTCTCTTGAATTCCCAACATAAAATATCCAAATAATGGATTGAAATTTTTATTCTATTTCGCTCCGCTCCAATCCATTATACTACGTTCCGCTCCATTCGGTCTTCTCCCACCAATCCAAACATAGCTCATTAAATAAGATGATACCCATCTAAAATTTTTCATGCAAATGAATATAATTGTGAGTATTTAATTTTGTCATAGTAATAATGGAGAGAGATTGGCTCAATCCACTCGCATGTTCCAACTCTCATAAGAAGCTCAAAGTGACCCATGACCCTTTGTGTTATATGTGTCAAATTTCACAACATTACATAAATCCAAAAATAAAATAAGAAATCAAAAGAGATAAAGGAGCTTTAACATCTTGAATATATTGAATAAACATCTGCATTCGATTATTTTCACTGTAGTGATTAATGCAGATTACATTGCAAGATATTACTTCCAATCATAACAGGTATACATATTATATCTCTTGTCTAACAAACATGCATGATCTTTTTGTATGCTCCACTTACAATCACCATTGCACTTTACACCATCTCTAGAGTCTTTGTAAATATCAATCCAATGTAATGCACCATCCCATGTCATGCCGCAGAAAAAACAATGTAGTTCCCCAAAAGTTAGTCACAAACGAAAACTCATACTCGTCTTCGTAGATGAGATCATGAACACCAAGGTCATCATTTTTTGATTTACAATGAACTTGTAGAAGAATATCAAAGCCTAAGTCATTCTTAACATGAACGTGTACTTTGTCTGTGAAGAGACCTCCCTCACTTACAACCACAAGAGCAAGTAATAGTAGGAGGAATGATAAGATATGTCTGTGAGGTTGAACCATCATCATTCTTTCAAAGTGAAATTTGCAAGCTTTGGCCAATAATTGAATATTTGTGTGGATTGACTATGCTATCGCTTTGTTTATATAATGAATGTAGAGATAGATTATATGACGAGTAATGATAATTTAAGTATTTCATTGAAGAGGATTTTAACTAAATGTAAATATTTTCTTTTTTATTTATTTTTATAAGTGAATATATTCAATAAATTTATTAATTGACGGAGAAAAATCAAGAAATAATAAACAATAGTATATGAATTTTATAATCATGAGATCTTGAACAAGTATTGATACTATGAAATTTTATCTCATAAAAATTAATAATATGAAATTTTATTTTCCAAATATCGAAATGACTATATCTCTTCCTTAGCTAAAATATTAATTATAATTATATACTAAATCTTCTAATAAATAGAAAACTAGTAATAATCATCACTAGAGGAAATTGGGTTAATCCCAACAGTTAAGAACAAGTCAGCAAAAGAAATATAAAGGAAAATTTAATTATAAATCTTTAAGTTAAGGTAGAAATTTTTACCAAGGAACACCATTAATTATAAATTGAATAAAATTAATAATAATAACAATGATTATGATTATTGAATACATTTTTAAAATGTGAAATTTTAATTTCTAACGATTGAAATGATATAATATCTCTTCCTTAGCTAAGTGTTAA
>CM061062.1:279387803-279527803 GCA_030762895.1 Sophora flavescens | reverse complement strand
ATTTTTTTGTGATATGAAAAGTCAAATACTTTTAATGATGTGATAATTTATGATTGATTGACTGTATCAAAAAAAATTGTTCACAACGTATCAAAATTAAACTCATCCAATATGTGACTTTTAATATTAGTTATCATACAAGCTAAACATTTTTCATGATGTAACAATTTATATACTTAACCAATGGGGTGTTGGTCAAGTAGAAGCACCTTGCCCTTATAAGGAGAAGGACACAGGGAACCGGGTTCAAATCACCCTCATTGGGAGGCTGACAACCAAGGGGTAACACTACAACATATTAGACTTTTAATAACGCACCTTTTATAGCATTTCCGTGTGGAAATGCTATTAAAAGTGATGGGGGGACTTTTAATAGCGTTTCCTTTAGGAAACGCTATCTTAGGTGATACTTAAGATAGCGTTTCCGTGTGGAACCGCTATTAAAAGTGCCACTTAGGAAAACATAGCGTTTCCTCACGTAAACGCTATCTTAGGTGTTATACCGCGCGCACCATCCTTCAATTCCCGGTTCTGCGTGCAAGCCCGACCTCATCGGTCTAGGGTTGCCATCTCCTGTGCAGAGTCTTCTCTGTTTTTACGCCTAAGTTCACGGTCACACTCTTCTCTTCCGAGACCAGTGGCGCACGACCTTGTATTATCTCATTGTATCAATCCCGGCCTCATCGAACCTTCGACTTCAACCTTGCATTCAACTTTCATCTAGACAGCGGAGGGAAGTTCCCTGTATTGTGAGTTCTTTTTCTTTGCATTCTGAGATTTGAGAAATTTCTTGTTGCTTTCTGAAAAATTCAAAGAATGTCGGGAACTTGGAAAGAATTATAGGTTGATAACCATACATGATTCTGTTTTGTTTTGAGGAATAGCTATGTAACTTCATGTTTTTTTTATAACTAATATATATGTATTTAGTATTGTTTCATGAATTTACCTGCACTGGGAATTCCGTTTTGATCACTTATGTGTCTATACATTCTTTATCTTTTATCCTTCCTTCTTTTTATGGTTTCCAGTTCTAGTTTTAAAAATTGTACAAGTTGATATTTGTCTTGGAGTGTATCTTGTCCCTAATTCTCGGGTCATTTTTGGGAGGTCATTAATTTACATATGTAGGAACATGTAATGCCTCTAAACAAATAGGGTTGAACATTGAAATGGTTGGATGCTGTGTAAACCTTTTTGTTCCGAAGGAATATTAATTACTGGATCATTGGAGGTTTCAAATCTGTTCTTTCTATAACATGTTTCATTATTGTCAAGAGAAGAATGAAAATAGAATTTACAGATATTGTCTCCTTGCTTGATTATGCCAATGTTTTAACTCTGAATCCAATTGCTATATTTACACTTTACCTGTTTGCAATAATGCCTGCACTGATGTTGATTCATTTTGTGAAAATAAAGTGAAGAATGTACTAACATGTGTCATTGAAAGTGATTGGGTCAAAAAACATGTTCTTGATTCTAGCACTTCACCTTGATTGTTTTGATTCTAATGTATTCTCTATATCATGAACTAAGGATGCTATGATGTATTTTGGTGTTTATGTGACTGATTTCCACTTCACTGGTTAGACATATAAGAAGAAAGGAAAGCCATCCTTTTGTATTCATAGCATGGTACTGCATAAGTTGTTCATAAAAGTTGCATGTCCCTCACATACTATGTGTTTGATAAATGAAAAAATAAATAACTGAATTGATTCACTTGAAAGAAAGTATTTGTTATTTGATACTGCAGGCTTGGTTTGATAAGTTTTATGGCTTGATTTGATAAATGTTTGGATAGGTGGCTGTTTCTCTTTTTAGTGAGTAGTGGATCTAATGCTATCAACATCAAAGATACATGAAGTTTGACTCTCTTAAATTTTGCTTGATTGCTTGACACACGTGATGAGCACATTTATCAACAACTTGTAATATCTGAAGAACTTCAATGGGTGTAATGTCTCTAAGTCTTCTTCTCATTCCTTGTTAATGCCTTGCACAATTTGTTTGTCTTACATGGTGGATCTCCTTTCATTTTCATTGCTTTACTGGGTTAGGAATAAGTATGTTAACATGCTATATTTCTTCCTCTTGGTACTCATGATTGGATAAGGGAAACAACAATAAAAAGAGCAAGTGAAAAGAGAAGGTTGTAAAAGAACATGAAGCTAAGAAGTGTGGACTTGTTTCAAAATATATTGTATGATGCCCTTCTAACTTGCTATAAGAGCATGCTTGGACGAGTTTGCTTATTTACTTTTTAAGATGTTGTCATATAAGGGCTTAGTGGTTTTACTGTAATTACAATAATAAATTCAACTATCTATGATGGGGTTTTATAATAAGTACAGTTTTATTAACTTTCTTTCAATGCTCCTCATCCTCTCCTTGAACAGAAAAGATACAACAGGTTCTTCAAGGGACCTGAAACCGCTACACTGATCCTTTCCTTTACCCAACTGAATACCCCCCCTCTCTCCCATCTTTCCCTTTTGATGCTTCCCTACTAATACACAGCCCCTGTCCACACTCAATTTGCCATGCGGAAAACCGGCAACAGTTTTCATTCCTTTCATTCCTTTAATCTGTATACATTGCATTTAGACATCAACCAGTCCAAACTCATAGTAAATATGTTTAATAAATATTTTTGTAGATCGGGAAAGCATGGATCGGAAATGGATGTCTGCCAATCGTTTAACGAAGGAGTATGAGGATGGGGTGAAAGAGTTCATTAGGTTTGCAGTTCGGCATGCAGAAAACCCTAGTACAATCATATGTCCTTGTTTAGATTGTTGTTATGCAAGGCGAGTTAGTGCAGCCGATTTGGAAGAACATTTAGTGTGTAATGGAATCGATCAAAGTTATACATGTTGGACAAAACATGGCGAGACAAGAGGTGAGTCTAGTGAAATGAGGAATCGTGTGAGATATTCATCATACGATCTGACACAAATACTTATGAGGGCGATCGTTTTGAAGACATTGCAAATGCTTTGTTGAAGAGGATCTTGGGGATTGTCCTCAAATGTTTGAGAGGTTGGTAAGTGATGCGAGCAACCATTGTATGATGGTTGTACTAAATTCACAAGATTGTCGGCGATGTTAAAGTTGTATAACTTGAAATCGGGCAACGGATGGACTGATAAGAGCTTTACGGACTTACTCACACTATTGAAAGACATGTTGCGGGAGGATAATGTGCTTCCTAGTCGGACATATGAGGCTAAACAAATGTTACGCTCTATTGGCATGAGCTACGAGAGGATACATGCTTGTCCTAACGATTGCATTTTATTTCGGAATGAATATGCATCGTTAAAGATGTGTCCTAAATGTAATGCCTCACGATATAAGAAGAAAGAATCAGATCCAGAGAAGGTTGTGTGGTATTTTCCCATAATACCCAGATTTAGGCGCATGTACCGTAGTTCGGAAGATTCAAAGCACTTGACATGGAATGAGGATGAAAGGATCAAAGATGGCAAGTGCGGCACCCGACAATTCTCCTCAATGGAAGAAATTTGATCATGATTATCCTGATTTTGGGCAAGAATCAAGAAACCTACGACTTGCATTGGCTACTGACGGATTTAACCCGCATGGTGTTCAAAGTAGCTCTCACAGTACATGACCTGTGATTTTGGTGATTTATAACCTATCCCCATGGCTATGCATGAAGCGCAAATTTATTATGTTATCTATGTTAATTTCCGGCCCAAACAACCAGGAAATGATATAGACGTCTATTTGACTCCTTTGATTGAAGACTTGAAACAAGCTGTGGGAGACAGGTGTGGAGGTGTATGATGGGTATAAGGAAGAAAGTTTCAATTTGAGAGCTATGTTGTTTGGCACAATTAATGATTTTCCAGCCTACGGTGATCTGTCGGGATATAGCATCAAGGGTCGAGTGTGCATGCCCTATATGTGAAGAGGGGAGTGCAGTTGGATGCGGTTAGAACATTGTAAGAAGAATGTCTTTCTTGGGCATCGTAGATTTTTGCATCCAAGTCATCATTACCGGTGGTGGAGAAAGGCGTTCAATGGGAACTCGGAAGAAGGTAGAGCTCCTTCACCGTTGACGGGTGATCAACTTTTTGAAAAGGTAAAGGATTTGAATATCCAATTCGGTAAACCTTTTACGAGAGATATTGTCACAAGAGGGTGGAAGAAAAGGTCGATTTTCTTTGAGTTGCCATATTGGAAATCATTATATGTAAGACATTTCCTCGATGTGATGCACGTTGAAAAAAATATCTGTGATAGTGTCATTGGTACGTTACTCAATGTGCCAGGGAAGACTAAAGTTGGCATCAATGCAAGGTTGGACTTGGTTAGTATGGGAATAAGAAGAGAATTGGGACCGACGAAGAAGGGTAAAAGTACATATCTTCCTCCTTTGCTTACACTCTATCTAGAAAAGAAAAAACTGTTTTTTGTAAGTTTCTTGAAGAAGTTAAGGTTAGGAAGGGTACTCTTCAAACATTAGGAACCTCGTATCGATGAAAGATCTCAAGTTAAAGGTCTAAAGTCCCACGATTGTCATGTTCTCATGGAGCAGTTGATACCCATTGGTATACGGTCTATTTTACCTAACAAAGTGCGGGGGGCCTTAACTAAACTCTGTTTCTTCTTCAAGGCAATTTGCGGCAAAGTGATTGACCCCGGGAAGTTGCCATCATTGCAAAGAGAAATTGTTGTGACTTTATGCGAGCTTGAGATGTACTTTCCACCTTCATTCTTTGACATAATGGTTCATCTAACCATTCACCTTGTTAGAGAGACACAAATGTGTGGGCCAGCTTATATGAGATGGATGTACCCGATTGAGCGTTATATGAAGATATTAAAAGGGTATGTGAAAAACCGATCACGACTAGAAGGTTGTATTGTTGAACGGTATATTGTCGAAGAAGCTGTTGAATTCATGTACGAATACCTATCCAATGCTGATTCTATAGGGCTGCCAAAGTCTCGTCACACATGGAGAATGATGGGGCAAGGAATTACTGGAACTGAAATAGTGACTATATCAAGGACAGAATGGGAGCAAGCACACTTATATGTTCTGCACAATGCCGATGAGGTTGAGCCATATGTTGAAAAACACAAGGACATGCTTAAGAGTTTGTATCCAAATAAGAATCAAAATTGGCTAACTAGAGAACACAATCGTTGTTTTATAACGTGGCTAAGAGATCACATTTATGCAGAGTTGACTGAAAATGCTACTTCAGTTTCAAATAGATTGAGATGGTTAGCCAAAGGTCCAAGTTTGCATGTCTTCTCTTACCACGGTTATCAAATTAATGGGTACACATTATATACAAAAGAACAAGATGGTCGGAGTACAATGCAAAACAGTGGTGTGACTCTTGTAGCTCAGTCAATGCATATCTCAAGTGCCAAAGACAGAAACCCGATATATGCAAATATGTTATACTTCGGCGTCATTGAACGCATATGGGAGTTGGATTACACAAAGTTTAAGGTTGGTGTGTTTGGTTGTAAGTGGGTTGACAATAATAACGGTGTTCAGATTGATGAGTCAGGGTTCATGTAGGTGGATCTTAATAGGGTGGGGTATAAAGATGAGCCTTTTATATTAGCATCTCAAGCTCAACAAGTGTTCTATGTCACTGATCCAACTGATATGAAAAGGTCCATTGTTCTTTTGACTAACAAAATAATTACTAAGATTGATGATCAAGACCATGGAGATGTTGATATTGAAGATGATCCTTTCGTCGGGACATTACAATCACTTGAGATTGATCCAACTAGGGATGATGGTATGTATATGAGAGATGATCATGATGAGGGGCTTTTGGTCAATCCACCATTTCGTACTAATAAAGGACAAACAAATCTCAATCCAATGAAGAAAAGAAAAAGGTTGACTTAAACATGTATGTAGTGTTTGTGTTTAAATGAACTTTCTGATCCTTTTATATTATAGTTAGCATCTTCCGGTAATGCTAGTGTTGATTTTGTTATCAATTGTTGTTTTATATTTTGCATCAATTAATATTATATTAATGTCCATTGATGTTTTACTTGTGTCTAATATTTTTGTAGGTAAATGGCATCTTCAAGTAATTCTAGTGCTGCCAAAGCGACGAGACGTGGGCCAATAGTTATGAAGGCGGTCATCCGCGTTTGGAGTAAAATTTGAGGTAATTTACTTACTAATCTAAGGATTTCATAATGTTGTTTGATATCTAGATTTAATTACTTTATTATTAATTTTTATTAGGTTGAATGGAATTATTTGGACCAACCAATTCGTGCTAATGGTAAAATATTGAAGAGTTACATTGGGGCCGTTGTTCGGCAAACGGTCCCAATTATTTGTTCTAATTGGAAGGATGAAGCTTTGGATGGTTTCAAAGAGAACATATGGGCTGATGTACAGGTAATTGTTAAAATTTATGAATTATATTGTAAACTATGTAAACATACTTACTTTGACACGTTGTTTATATTGTTTTGCGAGATGTCTTTTAATGTTGATGAATCTCGGAAAAAATTTGTACTTCAGGAAGTCTGGTAACCTACATAGGGCATTCAGAACTAGATTGACCAAAAAAATTTCTAAGAGATGCCAACGGGAGTATCATAGAGGAACCTCCATCACAATATCCACACATATATCAAGGGATGAGTGGATAGATTTTATAGCAATACGCACGAGGAGATGCTCGATTCTGGTATGTTTAATATCACGTTAGTCCTTATAATTATATGTATACGTACATATGACATTAACCATGTATTAATATTACTTATATGTGTCTGAATAGAAATTAAGCAATGAAAATCGCAACAGAGCGTTAGATCCTGCATGCCCTTACAAAGCATCACGTAAGGGGTATGCTGACATTGAGGATGAATTGGTATGTATATATATATTTAACTGCATGTGTGGTAAATATGACTTTTAAACTGTTTGGTTAATATATATTATCTCAATATACAGATGCAGGGAGGCGGGGCCGAGAAGTTAAGAAAATTAAACGCCATATTGTGTGGAGGAAAGCCCGCGAGAACAAGGCGGGTGTAATTGACAACAAAAATACGCAGACCGTGTGGAATAAATGTGTTAGTAGACTAACGTTTACATTTTCATTTGTTATTTTCTTATGATAATATATAATAATTTTAACATTTGCATTTCACCAATAACTATGTGTCAGGAGGAACTGTCACGATCAATGAGAGAGGAGAGAGATACAAGATTTTGGTCGCGAGGATATTCTTGCTAAAGCCCTAGGTGTGCCGAGAGAACCACAGGTCGTGTTAGGGGTGTGGGTTTTGGCGTCTCTCAAAAAGACTACAACCCACCTGAAGGTCGTGCAAAACATAACTCAGAAACGAAAAGGTGGGAGACATTGGTGACTCAACTCTCAAAAAGATAGAACAAATTGGAAGAAAATCTGAAAAAAAGGAGGATGAGGAGAGGCGGGGCTAATTTCACAGCCCAAAGAAGCGTCAAAGATAGTTGCACTCTACCATCTGCCATCGAGGCTTCGAGAGGTAATGCATGCCTTTTTTTTACTAGTATTGCATTCACAGTTAAATACATTCAATTGGATGCCTTAATTCACAGCTTATTCATCTATCATTGGATTAGGGCGTCAACTCATGTCAGCTATATTTATCAACCCCAAACTATCGTATGGTTGGTATGGGTAAAGTATACAATGAGCCGGGTGTTACACTGCACACTGGACCAGTACCCCTTAACCATGTGAAAGTTGGAGTTGATGTTGCAACTGAGGGGGATGCGCCATTGCCGGTACCTATCGATGGTGCAGATGTAATGACAGTAAGAGATGCAATAGGTACTTATGTGGCATGGCCGATTGATCTCGTGGTTGTAGTTAATATGGTATGTAATTACATTTTCCCACCTTTTCATATACGTCATATATTTATTACATTAGTTGATCACTAACTGGCATATTGAAATGCAAAATTTTCAGGCACCTGCAAAATCTAAAGGCAAGGGCAGAGTGTCTGGATATACAAAGGAGTCAATTACAACCCCAGAAAATAAAGGAGGCAACTCGAGGCCAACCCTCCTACAGCTGGTTCAACTACAATTTCTCCGGAATATTTGAATTTTCTTAAAATACATGAACGAAAGAATATGAAAAATGATGACCAATTGGACATAGAGATGGAACAAAATATTTTTGGTCAAGATATCATTGAGATGATCAATACTTGAAAATATCGGAGAAATTGTAAATCATGAATGGGTATCTGCCTCCGTTATTTCCGTATATATCGGTACTAAATCGGGCTTAAAGTGTACAATATTTTTTAGTCTTTCCATTTAAGTATTGATGTCATTGGTGTAATCCATTTTTATATTTTAATTGAAGGTATTTGTATGAAGAATTGTTGCTTCCAAAGGAAAGAACGAGGAGGTTTCTGTTCTTGTCCCCACACCAAACAAATACATACGGCTACTTCGGGAGGGATTCACAGACAACGTATATAGCTGACCGGTTTGCAACTAAAGAAAGAGAATATCGGCCCTTGTTTTTAGCGCCGTGCAATGTTGGGTGAGTCGCTTATCCTATAGGACTTAATTCACAATAATGAATTACATAAAAGTTGAGGTGCTTAGGACTTAATTCATTTTTGTAGGAATCATTGAGTGCTGTGCGTGATAAATATTGTTGAAGAGATTATTTACTATCTGGATCCCTTGAATGTTGATCCTAGGAATCGCTCAGAATTAAAGAATCTGTTCGATAAGTAAGCATGCTTTTATATTTCTGATTTTCTATGATTCTGTCGAATGGCTTCCATGGTAGATACATGTTGCAAGTTGTCATGGTCCTAACGTGCTTTTGATTTTTGACATTAGAATAACTGTGTTGAATTGACATATACTGGGTTGTGGCTGTTGTGGTTCAAAATAAAAAAAAGCATGCGTGTGTTTGTGATGATTGAAAATATGTTTCTTAATGAAGTCTGTTTGATTTTGTGATTAGTGCTTTACAAGTCTATCGCGCAAATGTCGGAGCTAAGGTGCCGCGTTTAAAGGCAACCAACATTAAATGGATTCAGATAGAGGTATATTTGCAAAAACTTAATGCGCAATTAGATAAAAAAAAACTATATTGATTTACTATTTTATTTTTTATAGTACCCAAGACAACCCAACAGTACAGATTGTGGGTACTATGTCATGCGTTTCATGAAGGAAACTATCTTGCAGAACCAAGTTAAAATACCAATGGCGGTATGTTGTTTACTTAGCTTTTAACTGTGACTATTCAAATGTTTTAGCAATTGTAACTTAATTTATTTAATTTTTATGTCATAGTACTTCCCTGACTTCAAATGCTCCACATACTCCACTGCTCAACTATCTGAAGTCAAGGAAGATTGGTGTCGCTATATTGTTGAAAAGTTCGTTTGATTATGTCAAATTGATCACAGTAGTTGCAGCAATACTCATTGGTATGTGAATAATGCTTTAGATTTCTAACTAGAGATCCACATCAACAGTAGTTTCTCTTTGTCTATATCCTCAGATTGATAAAAGTTCAAATCTTACTTATTATTTCTGTTATTCTTCTTCATCAACAAAGTAATGCATGTTACAAGTGTATTTCCTAAGGGTATTTGATTATTGCCCCCTGCTGTTTTTTTTGTGGTTGCAAGTGATGTGAAAAACAATAGCTTGATTGGAAGTATTCCTAAAAACATAGGCAATTGTACTGCCTTCCAGGTCCTTTATGTAATCCAACCGAATGTCGGACTTTTCTATACCTTGTCTTGTATTATTTGTAACCTCTTTAATGTCCTCCCTTGATTTCAGGGATTTATCCTACAACCAGCTAACTGGAGAGATACCATACAATATTGGATTTTTGCAAGTAGCAACCTTGTATGTGTTGCATGATCCTTTATAACCTATTTCAATTTTTAATAAGAAGGATATTTGGTCTTCCACTTCCCTTCTATGGGAATTTCTTGATGGATTTGTTTGATTTTTGTAGGTCATTGCAAGGCAATAAACTCTCTGGGCATATTCCGTCTATGATCGGTCTCATGCAAGCACTTGCTGTCTTGTAATTAAGCATTGTTAGTTAGCGATTTAAAAACAAATTTAATGAAGTTTCATTGTTGACTTGAGGTTTTGGATGATGTTGAGACTGGGAAGCTTTAATATTATGAATCGATTTGCTTCTATAATCTGTATATGATCAGTGTGCATGGCTGAAATATATGAAGTTTGCGGATTCCCTTATATATTTGGTTCCTTAATTTTTTCTCCCTAATTTTATGCATCTTTTTGCATATACATATTTACTTCAGAAGTACAGTGGAAGCAAGGGAACATTTGTATTGACTGCAACAATTGTGGTTTTTTTGGTGTAGTTCAATATGCAGGAATGGATGTAAAAGTTAAGAAATATGTAAAATTAAAAAAAAAAAGGGGAATAGATAGCGTTTGTTAATACAAACGCTATCTAAAGTCTGACTTTAGATAGCGTTTCCGTGTACAAACGCTATCTAAAGTCACCTATTAATAGCACTTCCTAAATGATATCTTTGCTAACGAGTTTTAATAGCGGTAGCATAGATAGCGGTTACAAACGCTATTAAAAGTCATACGGAAACGCTATCTAAAGTCTAATCTGTTGTAGTGTAAAACTCTACCAAATCAGTCGAACCAGAGATTAGTTCTATAACGGGCCCGAAGGACCTAAGTCGTGAGATACTCTGGTGGACTCACTCAATCCAAATGGCTAATTATGGTGGGTTCCGGGAAAAAAAAATTATATACTTACAATATATACCAAGCAAATTTCAATTGAGTTTAATTTTGATATACATTCCATGATCACAAACAGTCATATAGAAATATCCTAGTTAAAAAGAGCCAAACTAGGATAAGAATTCCACCCTCCAAAATTGAATAAACATGCATACTAATTCTTCCCTCCCCAACCCAGTTGGTCTTTTTACATGTTGCCTGTTGCTTAAAATGATTCCAACCCTGCATTCTTGGTTGACCAATTAATTTCTCCAAATTACTTCATTTGTTGCAGCAGTTTCTGACTGTTGTGCTAAGCTATAGAAATTACCATTTGCACCACCACCACCACCACCAACTCCTATCCCCAATAAGTCCAATGTCATCACATGCTCATCACTTCTTTTAGTTCCACCAACAACATTATTATTACTGCTGCTTCTACTGTTATTCTCTAAGATCTTCGATAAGGCCTTACTTTGATCCAATATAGCATTAAACATATCCACACCATTCATTGATCCATTCCCATTATTGAAATTGTACATATACTGGTTCATCATGACTCCATGTGGTGGTGCCATGCTTGTTGTGGCAGAACTTTTCTCTGTCATGGTTGCACCCATTTGTGCAGCTTTTTGCAGCAATGCTGTGGCTGACATGTGAGGTGAGCCTGCATTGAACATGTTTAGTGGATTTGAGTTCAGTTGAAGAGAGGGATCAGAAGAGTTTGATGAAAGACTTGTTGGGAATACTGTTTGAGCCATATTGTTAAAGGGTTTTGTTGCATTAGGCATTGACATGAGGGAATGAGGGAGTGATTGTGATGATAATGGATGCTTGTGATCAGGGTGGTTGAATTTGGACATGGGAAATTGTGATGGGTTGTGAATATTGGTGTTGATTGGTAGTGGTGAAACTAGGCTTGGGATTTGTTGGCCTTGCAAGTTTGAACCCAACTTTGATAACTGTCCTTCATTGACTTTGTTATTCTCCTCAGATAGTGCATCACAAAAAGCTCTGTGGGTGATGAAGCTGTCTCTTCTGCGGATAGATATAAATACAAGAACAAGTATGATATTTAGGTGCAGTGAAATCAAAATAAATTGAAACATAAAAGCAAATTAGAGGAGAAAGAGAGATGAATCAGATGACTGATGGCAAACATAAGATGAACGACAAAAAGAAAAATAGCCCACACAGCGAGGTGTTGGTCATATGGAAACAACTTGCCATCATAAGAAGGAGAACATGGGAATCCGGTCAGATTTGAACCCTTGTGTAGTTACCCCTGCTGGGAGGTCAATAACATAGGGGTAAAACACTGTTCAATAACTAGATATTAGTTCCATAACATATCCGAAAGGCCTAAATGGTGAGAATACTTTAGTGGATCAATTAAGTCCAAAAGACTAATTAAGACGGGTTCCGAACAAAAAAAAAAAAAATTGGCCACATAAATATAAATATATATTGATATAAGATAATGTTTGATGCATGGCAAGCTGATAGACCCAGAATATGAAAAGATAAGAATTAAAGTGGAATAAATTAAAATTAGTTTATAAAATATATATATATATATATATATATATATATATATAATTTTTGTGGATAGTCCTATACAGTTGAAAAATAATTGCTCAGAAGCTCCATGTTTTTTAAAGTGATCACATGACCACCAACTAACTTCTAATCCTGATTATCTGATTATCCATGTATGGTTTAATGATCCAGATTTGTTCCTCTCGCTCTCACAATAAGACACTCCTCTCACTTGAGTTGCCCCCTATATATATATTAGTGTCGTGGTGTAGAAGAAAATCTTAGGTTATATAATTCCACAAATATTTCTTCCATGTTGCTGTAATGAAAATGATATAAACATTGTGGTCAAAGTAAGACCTCCAAGCAGCCGAGGAATGGCACACATTATTTGTAGAGGACCTAGCTTCTGCATGCAACTTGTACACAAAATTAACTTGCGAATTAATTAATTTTCATGAATTTCATATATAAAATAATATATAAATATTATATCAACCTGGAAAAAATGGTGCCACAGTCACATTTGTATTCCTTAGTACCACAGATTTTTGAATGAGCTTTACAGTCAGAATAGACGGCGTATTTCTTGGAGCATTTATCACATTTCCACTTCTTCTCGCCATGCTTTCTACTAAAGTGCTTTTTAATGCCAGTAAGATCACCTAGTGCTCGAGCAGGGTTGTGGTGTACACATGAGGGTTCTGGACAAATATAAACCCGTTTTCGAACTTCTGTGCTGATTCTCTGTTTAAGCTTCCATGGTAGGTTATGGCTTCGCTGGTGCAATTGAAGGTTTTGATCCCTTTGAAACCCTTTATTGCAGATTTCACATATGAACCGGTTTGTGGCCACAAGAGTGTTTGGCGATAAAGCTAAGACTTCAGCATTTGGATCTGTACGCAACGCATACACAAGTGCCACACACAGATTAAATTATGGCATAATAAAAAAATTTATTTATTATCTTAGAAAAGAAATAATATTTTAGTGACGTAGTTTTTTTATGTGTAAATAAAATATAGTATGTATTAGTCCTAGCACAGTAGCTTCACCAATCACCATTAATTATTAATTACTATTCCGGACTCAATTATAAGTAAAAAATACCTATATTTGGTGAACTCAAATATAAATAAAATTCAATCAATTCAATTTTATTTAATGTTAGTGTTCCAAAAATACCCCTGGTTAATTAATATCCTTTTACTTTTCCAAGAGCAATAATGCACACTCACAAGAATTAAATGTGGTGATTGTTATAAGTAAGTGTAGTTTAGTAATTGTAACTCAATTTTTTACATAAATCAAGATAATTAAATTAAATCAACTAACTTTATTAATAAGTATGAAGTTAGTTAATTTTGTTTATATTCGAGTCGGAGGAGTATTAATCTGCACCGAGAAAACAAAAGTGCAAAAAAGTGATATATATGGCTTCAAATTGCTTCAATATTTGGGATATATATGGCTGAACAAAGTGACAAAAAAGCTGAAAAAGTGAATATATGTTGGCGTAATTCAAAAAAAAAGGAAGGAAAATTGTAATATAATTGGTTTTAAGGATTGAATATAATTGAAATAAAATCCACCCCTTTTCATGCTGACACACCCACACAAGGAAACAAAAACATTTGGAATACACACATAAAGGGCCAGAGAGAGAGAGAGGTATTTCACATGCAAAGATATTAGATATATGGTATTTTACCTGAAATGAAACAGTTGGAAAAAAAAAAAAGGAGATTGAGCTAGTAGTCAAGCAAAGTCAACAGTGGTGAACAGCAATGATTGCAGGCAATAATTGAGCTTTTTCGACTACTTACGCACCAATAATTCACCGATTTTGCTATCCAATTTTGGATTAAAACATCCCATATCCTTTGAGCCCGCAAATATACGATTCCAGTTTTTAGAGAACAAAAATTCTGCTAAAACCTCCCACATGCATTCTGCCAGATCAAGTCTTATCCTCAACTTAACTTTCATGTAACATATTATTTAATTAATGATTTGCATTATTTGAAGACTCAGAATATAACACCCAGATGAGGATATTATACTCTATTTACAAATAAAATACACGATCATATTCAACCTCACTCACATAAATAATTAAATATTCTTGTAAAAAAAACATAAATAATTAAATATTACAGTGTCTCATGAGTGTTAAATGCATATGTAAAAAAAAATTGTTAATTAATTAAGCATGGTATATTATCCATATATTTGAAATTTGTTGCAGGCCTTTATGGAGATAAATTAAGCCCATCTTAAGCAATTTATATACAAGTATATATATACAAATAATTTCAAATTTAGAATCAATGAGAAGGGTAGACGAACTTTAAACACACCAGAGAAATTTTAGTATATGAATATATACTTTTTTTCAGGCCATGAATAATTAGTAGTATTCATATATTGTCCCCACTTTAATTTATGATCCATTTAAATTCAAGAAGAGAAAAGTAAAACCAGCAGTCAGAAAACGTTACTTTAATTACTGTCTAGTAACGTTCAAAAAGAAAGAAAAATAAAAATAACCAAAAACTAACAATCAATATTCAAATGAAAAGGAAAAAAAAGGGGAACTGAGATTTGTTAGAAGAAACAACATCAAAGAGCTGAGTGAAAAGACATAAAAAAAAAATGGTTGCTAGAAAATTATTTACCTGGATTTCCCGGTTGGTTCCTTTTCTTCTTAACAGGTGGAAGTGGTTGTGAATTTGTGTTGGAACCGTTGCTGTTATTTGTTGTAGTTGAAGTATGAGAATTTGAACTATGGAAGTGGCCAAGTATATCTGAATATTGTTGACTAGCTGCATCTTCTCCAGTATTCTCTGTAGAGAAACTCCCACTATCACAACTTGTGATGTTTGACATTAAATGGTAGGCAAAAATAAGGCAAGAATCTATTCAAAATATGTCTTTTTTTATATATATATATATATATACTTTCTCTTATTTGTTTTGATTCTTGTTCCTGCTCGCAAGAGAGAAAAATGGGAGGAAGCTGAAACCGAAAAGATGGGATTTGTATAACTAGAGGAAGACAAAACCCACGAAACTCTCCTCCTTTTATGGTGTGTGTGGACACGAGAGTTCTTATGTGAGCACAAGAATACAAGGACTTGTTTTTTTTTTTTTGTCCGGGATGGAATACAGGCTATCCTCATAGTCGGAAGCCGTAGTATTAATCTTCGAGGATGTACAATATCAGTTAAGAGGCAACTTCTCTACCCACAGATACAGCTATATTCTCATCTCACCAGGATTCGAATCATGAACATATGATTAAAGGGTCCAAGCTACTAGCCACTTGGACCACATCCGTGGATACAAGAATACAGGGACTGAGCTTAAGGATTTACAATGTAATACATCAAAATATATTTTTTTAATAAGCAAAAATATATTATAAACAATACAACGGATATCCAAACCCGTACGTCAATGTAAAGATGTAAAGACTTTTTAGCCTATCGATCAATCATAAGTTATTACATCATTAAAAATATTTGACTTTAATCTGATGACCTCAAATATCACTCACGTTATGATTTGTGATTCTGATGACCTCAAATATCACTCACGTTATGATTTGTGATTGATTGATAATAAAAAAAAATTATATGGTATATACTTGTTAAAGGCACTATTGTTTGTTGCAGTTACCCTTCACTTTTTTCCCTTTTTTTTTTGTTCGGACGGTTACCCTTCACTTAATTTTCTAAGCATATTATTAGACACTATAGTATCCTCATAATATTTAAAGAGAATAATTGAAATACCAATTTATTTATTATAAAATATATTATCAGAGTGTATAGACGATGGGTCAACCGGTCAAGACTCAATCATTGAACTTGAACAATGCATAAATAAAAATAAAAATTTAACTTGAACATGGTTGATAACTAAGTAATCCAGCCAGTTTCCTAAGCATGATTTGGAACTTGTCTTCCATTCTTTAGATACTCCATCTAAGATTGGCACCCATTAGCAGTTTTTCATTATAAATGACCTAATGACACATTCGGCCAAAAGTTTCTTCTCAATGGAAAACAAACACACAATATATTAAAATTTTCAATGACCGTGAAGAATAATTTTTTTTCAAAAAAATCATTGATTTAACTAATTTACTCCTGAATAAGCAGAGGAGCAAAATGCTAATCGATACACCTCCTTTAATCTGTAAAAAAGGTAATATCGGTATTTCGTTTTGCTAATTTTTTTTATATTATGATACTTTCTTTTTAACCTAGCGTTTAATTTGTTTCAAATATTGGTAGCAAAGATTTTGTACCCTCCTTTCTGATATTATATTTAATGCGAATATTTTTGTTCCGGAAGTACCCTCATCCTTTAATCAAAAGTCAAAACAACCAAAGTGCCACTGAGTGTCAGCCATCTGGAGGGTGTAATTATAAGCTTACCCTTATCCTTCTCGAAAATGACCCAACATCGATACAAAAATTCTTCTATTACAATGAGTATGATTTGGGTATGGTACTGTAGTATCTGCTTCTATATGATTATACCCATATTCGAAAAGATTACTCGTATTCATGTAAGTAACAATTTTAGTACTATTACCCATACTCTCTAGATACCTAAGTACTCATACTCGCACTGATTATCCGTACTTTAACTGTGAAAAAACAATAAATAATAAAAAAAAACGTTATAATAATTAAAAAATGATTCAAAGATCTTTTAAATCTACTCATAAAATATTACAAATTAAAAAAATTTAAATAAATAAAAATCCAAAAAAGAATTATATATGCAACTGGATTTAGAAAGTTAAGAAGCTTTAGATTAATTTTGGTTTTAAATTTTGTATTATAGTTAAAATTATATATATTAGTAATATAAATAAATAAATAAATAATTATATATACATATACATATGTGTCGGTGTGGGGTGGGTACCGTGATGTGTGGATTCCGGCAAGTGTACCGGATTCGTCGTCAAGTAATAAAAAGATCGATCCCACATGGACCGTGATCTCAAATAACAATTAATTACTAAATCGATTAAATTGGACTATATATATAAAAAAGGGATTTGGAAAAGATTTGATTTTTGTAATAAGAATTAGCTAGAAAATCAAATATTTAAGAATGCAATCAATTAAAACAGAAAGTAATTCAAATAGAGGTTTTTCAGATCAAAAGGGATTCCTAGGAATTGGGTTACCAACAAGATTGTTCATGTTACTAAATTAACTATCCCTTGTTAATTATCAAAATTGCTTTGAAGGCGAATTTATCCTCAATAAGTTAATGCTCCCTCTCGGGTTACAAAAACCGTGCCCAATTAAACCAAACTCTACTCTCGTGGTAATTAAATTTAAATCGGACCCTTTAAGCTTTGTGACAATTCGTGAACCCTCGAAGGACCGCTTCTAACTCTCGTGATTTAAGTCCTAAGTTTGATTCCTATAGATCCGATACCTAAGTTCACCACTAGGTTCCTCCTTAGAGTATCTACGACATGCAAATAAGTGCGCACCAGATTCACAAGTAATTCATGCGATAGAAACCAAATCGAAAGTAAATTGAAATTAACAAAGGGAAAACATCAATTCATAACATAAAACAAATCTTGGGCATAGCCCCAATCCCTAAAAATAAAACTACTACTCAAGCATGATCATGGTCATGGCAAGCTTGATTAACAAAAACATGAATGAAAACTTAAGAGAAGAGAAGAAGAAGAGGAAGAGAAATCCTAATTCTGCCTAAGGTAGCAGCCCAAAAAGTCCTAAGAGTCCCCCTATTTTCGAGCCTAAGTGCTCTATTTATAGATTAGGGTAACTTAAATCCCAAGCAATCACAATTTCAGATCAAATCAGTTTCTAAAGATCCATATATTGCGCGTCACGATCGTGATGCCTGTCACGGCTAGGACGTGACGGATTCTGCCTTGGAATGACTTCGCTGCTGGGTCTGTCACAGCCGTGACCGCCATCACGGCCAAGCCGTGATCAGTGCTGCCTATGAGGGTCAGGTTCAGTTGGCATGTCACGGCCGTGATGGACATCACGGCCTGGCCGTGACCAGCTCTGACTTTTCCATTCTTTCTTTTCAGCTCTACTCGATCATGGCCGTGATGGCTGTCACGGCTAGGCCGTGATGGGCTCTGTTTGGCTCATTTTCCTTACTCTTAAAGCTCCGTCTTCATGCAAGCTCCATCATGGTTAATCCTGAGCGTTTAGTCCTTAATTCCTGCACAACAACACCACAAAACCACCTTATCCGTTCCAAGGTAAAAACTAACAAAGATCAATTTAGAAATGCCTAAACTATATGAAAATGCATGCAAAATGTCAATGAAATATGAGGTGAAATCACACTCATCAAACTACCCCAAGCTTAAGATTTTGCTTGTCCTCAAGCAATCACTAAGGCCAGAAAATATAAACAATCAGAGCATGGATAGTGAACCAAGAACCCGAGTAACTGATCCAAGTGACAGGCATATTCAAATAAGTAACCAAGAGATAATCAATTTCAAGTCCAATTAGAAGCTTAGGTTCCCGAAATTCATATCTCTCACTGATTCAGGCACTCTTCTCACCTCACTCAAGTGTTTAAGGGTATATGACAATTCGCTCAATTTCCTCAAGGAAGGTATTCTACCATAAGCTTGACTATTAACCCAATCTCTACTTTATTAATGAAAACACATAAGAATCAAGAGGTCTTTTATTTTGGTTGTAATGGGGCCATGAGATTAATTGTTAGGTGGGGAAATCAAGAAAAGGAAAATTCAAGAAGGCTAAACAAAATATCAAACAATGCAAAGCATGACAACCTTCTAAAATACCTCTTTGGGCTTTAGTTCACTTTTCCACCTTTCTTTCTTTTTTCCTTTTTATTTTTATTTTTTATTCCCACTTCTTTTTTCTCATCCCCTTCTCCATTTTTATTTTATTTTATTTTATTTATTTGGAGAAGGGGAGACTTTCAGCTTAAGAGAAATATTTTTCTAACTTTCTCATCCCACAATTTATTTTTCAAACTACCTTTTAACCCTTTTTGCAATACTTTAAAAGGTGTCATACCAAGCATTATTCATCAAAATAAATCAAAGTACCAAGAAAAGTATTTTATTCTTTTAGGCTCAAAATTGGGAAACTAAGGGTAGCATTTAATCAATCAAAGCTCAGATGGCCGGAAAAATACCTAGTGCCTCAATCATTTTCAAATATGTTTTCAAAAATTTTTAAGTTTCAAAACGGTTTTAAGTCAAGTTCTAGATAATACAATCCAAGAGGAATAAAAGCCTTAATCACAAAGAATTGGGTAGATTTAGTGAGTACCCCTTTTTGGCTCAAAAATCTCACATTTAGTAGTTTAAAATCAATGAGAAACACAAGTCTAAGGAACCAAATGCTAATTATTAACTATCAAAAGATCATCTCAAGCATTTTTATTTTTAGCCTATCACAAGAATACAAAAATTGGGTTCAAAAATTCACTACCTCAATTTATTTGGCACCAAGTTCTCACAATTGGATGCATAATCTAAGCAAGGGGGCAATCTAATTACGTGATCATGCAAAACTATGCCTATATGAATGCAACATGAAAAATGCAAAAATGCAAAAAAAATTGCAAAAATACCCCTACCCCAAGCTTAAAAACTTACATTGTCCCCAATATAAATAATCAAATCGGAGAGAAGAGAAGAATGGAACAACTCACTGAGGTGGTAGAGGGTGCTGGCTCGCATGCCAGTCAAAGAGATGCTGGAAAATGTGTCACGGCCTGGGCGTGATCAATTCTGACTTTATTTTTTTGCCTTTTTGCTCTTACTGCTTTTATAACCTGCAAAGCTTCAGATTTTCTTCCATGTTAAGCTCTTCCTTCACCTCTGGAGGCATTATCTTGATCATGCACACATGACTCTCAAAAGGAGGGTTGTTATATGAGTTAGTCAAATCAAAATCTACCCTACCTTCCTCTACATTTAAGGAGAGCTTGCCATTTTTTACGTCTCTTATCGCTCCAGCTGTGGCCAAGAATGATAGGGAATTTAGAATTCCCGTTCATGTCCAACACCATGAAATCGGTAGGAATGAAAAATTTCCCTACCTTTATGGGAACATTCTCTAGTATGCCTAGAGGAGTTTTAGTTGATCCATCCGCAAATTGTAAAGAGGATTTGGATGGACTCAATTTCTTGGTTCCTGACCTCTCAAAGATAGTAAGCGGCATCAAACTCGCACTAGCCCCTAAGTCACATAAGGCTTGGTCTATTTTCACCTCTCCAATTGAGCAAGCAATAGAGAAACTTCCTGGATCTTGTAGTTTAGGAGGCATATTAGTTTTTATCATGGCATCATGCTCCTCAATTAAGCTCTTAGTTTCTTTTTCTACTTGCTTTTTCTTGACCAACCTTTGTGGGAAAGGTATTGGGGGTTGGTACGATGGTGGAGGGACATACTTTGGCTCTATCTCTTCATGTTCACTCATGTCCACCTCGCATTCCACATCCTTTTCAACTACCCCAATCTTATCATCCCTTAAGTATATAGCATTACAATGCTCATTGGGATTAACTTCGGGCTGTCCTGGGAATGTATCCTTAGTTCTGGTATATGTACTAGCTTGTTGGGAAATCTGAGTTTCTAACATCTTATTATGGATGGCTAGGTTATCTACCTTAGATGCTAACTCTTTTATTGCCTCATTGACTGCCCTATCTTGTTGTCTAAACTCTTCATTTTGTTTTGTTGAGTTTCAACAAAATTTTCCAAGAGAGACCCAAGTCTAGACTTTTGTACCTGAGTATACCCCGATGCAGGTTTCCTATTACCTTGGCCTTCCTGGAATTCGTGGTTCAACGTGTTGTTGTAGTCTCCATAGGAGAGGCAAAGGCTATTCTTCCTTTCTTGGTTGTAAGAATTTGGATGAGGGTAGTTTGGTAACTTCGGGTTCGTGTCATAGAAGTTGTGACAAGAGTTCACTTGTTCCCTCGAAGCACTGGATCCAGGAGCAATACCATGTGGGCACTCCATTATGTCATGTCCCTGCATTCCACAAATCTCACAAACAATATTAGTAGCACCTATTGAACTCACATTAGCCTTTTCAAGCTGATCAAAGCGTTTATTCAATGAGTCAAATTTAGACATAATTAGATCAGTGCTATTCATTTCAAACTTACCCCCCCCCCCCTCGAAAACTTTTTCGGGTTATTACCTCTTTTCGAACCCCACTGGTGGTAGTTGTTAAGTCTCTAAAATGACTGATGCGCATTTCCTTAAGTTTTGATAAGAACTAAAGATTGGTTAATGATTTAATTAACCTTCATATTGGTTGCTAACCTGTCTATCGAGTGTGCAGATTAAATAAGAGAAACAGACGTCCAACAAAGTGTAACAATCAGACGTCCAGCACTGTAATGTTTGAAGCGCACGTCCAGAACGCAAGAGATAGAAACTTGCGTCCACTAAAGTGACACAAGTGGTCGTCCACTGAAGTGATAGAAGAGCTCGTCCATTAAGGTATCAGAAGCGTCCGTCCAATGACGTGGCAGATGGATCTCGTCTATTAAGGAATCAGAAGCATCCGTCTAATGACGTGGCAGATGGATCTCGTCTATCAAGGAATCAGAAGCGTCCGTCCAATGACGTGGCAAATGGAGCTCGTCCACTAAAGTAACAGATGCTCTCGTCCACTAAAGTAACAGAGGCTCTCGTCCACCAGTGTAACAGAGGCTCTCGTCCACTAGAATAACAGAAGTGCTCGTCCACTAAAGGTGATAGAAGCACTCGTCCACACTAGTCTTTGGACTTGCTGAGTCCTCAATATGGAGCTCGTCTACTAGCCCGAATGAAGACTCAAATGGCTAGATAGACGCGGTTATTTTCAAGATGGAAGCACTTATCTTATGGACGCGAATTCTATAAGGATTATCAGAATCTTATTTCAAGAACCAGAAAGTGACTTGAAGCCTTCTCTCCTACTCAGTTTCACGCTTATCAAGAAAAGTAAGAAGTTACTCTCTTAAGCAACCTTGGATAATCAGAACCAAAAATCAGTTAAAGAATGCTTCCAACATGCTTTATTCCCTAGTACCTCTGGTCCTTACACGAAAAGGGAAGTATACTCAGCAAAGTACAAAAAGCTCTCTGCACAACTCTGATATGGCTATATCACGATGCATAAAGCCATGATCCTTCATGTTAGAGTACAACCAATGTTCCTATTGCATTAATGGCTGCCCAGAACGACTCTATTGCATTAATGACTGCCTAGAACGACTCTATTGCATTTAATGAAGTTCTGCTTGAAGCCAACATCTGAGGGAATGTCTCTAACGGATCCTAAATGCTTGAAGACTATAAATACAGAAGTCATTGAAGATGAAGCAGAAGAGAATACACATTGCATTAAAAAGCCACTACTCTGTGCATTAATTTCTTCATTCTTTTATTCTTCAATCATTTGAAGTTATTACGTAGACTTTCCTAAGCCTTACATTTAAACCACTCTCTGAGTGTTAGTGAAAGATCTGCCTGTGAGAAGTTGTATTTATTACAAACAAAATCTCTCAAACAAACTTGAGTGAGCCTGAAGAGGCTAGGTGTGCAAATAATACTTGTCTTGAGCCTGAAGAGGCTAGGTGTGCAAACAATACTTGTCTTGATCCTGAAGAGGCTAGGTGTGCAAATAATACTTGAGTCTGTAACCTAATCGGTTATAGTGGATAAATCTTGGTGCTGCCAAGGACTGGACGTAGCTCTTTGCTTTGAAGAGTGAATCAGGATAAATAACTGTGTCAATCTCTCTTTCCTTAAACTCTTTAATTGCTTCAGTTTTCTTACGTCTGTCAAGTGGTGTGTTTGCAAAAGTCACCCGTCCATCCTGTATTCTTCCACCCGTCCAAATCTAGCCTTTTTGTTTGCAAAAAGATTTCAGCTTTGCTTAAATTTTGATAAACACAATTCAACCCCCCTTCTCGTGTTTATAGTTGTCTATTTCAGTTGGTATCAGAGCTCAGCCTCTGGATTGAGCATCTAACAGTGTAGAGGTAAAAGGTCCTGAAGAATAAACATGACTGCTGGAGCTAGTTCAAGTGGAAGTCATCAGACTGAAGGAGCTTCCCTAACCAGACCTCCTTACTTCAATGGAGAAAATTACAACTATTGGAAAGATAGATTTCAATGGTTCATTCTGTCTACAAACTCTGGTCTTTGGGATGTCATTAAAGATGGTCTATTCATTCCCAAGAATGATGATAACACTGACAAACCAAAAGCTCAGTGGACTGCTGCAGAAAAGACCAAATGGGAGCTGAACCACAAAGCTAGATATAACATCATTTGTGCTCTCAGTCCGGAGGAGTTTGAGAAGGTATGTGCTTGTGACTATGCCAAGGAAATATGGGATACTTTAGCTGTGACACATGAAGGAACAGCCAAAGTCAAAGAGTCAAAAATTGCCATACTTGTCAGAAAGTATGAACTGTTAGTCATGGAGGAAGGAGAATCTGTTGCTCAAATGATAGGAAGAGTTCAAACTATAATCAACAGTTTAAAATATCTTGGCAAAGTCTATACCAATGCTGAGAAGGTTGGAAAGATTCTGAGAAGTCTACCTAAACAGTGGAAACCTTTGGTCACTGCTATCTCTCAAGCCAAGGATCTCACTACCTTGACTATGGATGGACTTCTTGGAACACTCACTGTTCATGAGCAAGAACTTGGAGATGGAGTTGCACCAAAGAAGGGCAAGTCAATTGCTCTGAAAGCTGATCAAAAGTCAGCAAAAGTTTCCAAGGCTCTGAAGGCAGATGAGTCATCCAGTGATGCTGACCTATCAGAACTCGAGGATTCTAAGAGTGATGAAGAATTGTCTCTCCTGACCAGGAAGATAAAGCTTCTCCTACAGAAAAAGAAGTTCAAGAGGGATAGGCCATTCAGAAGGTTCAACAAGGACAAGAACTTCAAAGAATCCACCTCAACAGACAAAAGTCCAATTGTTTGCTATGAGTGCAAGAAGCCCGGTAACTTCAAGGCTGAATGTCCTCAACTCAAGAAGGCCCCTTTTAATAAATTCTTCAAGAAGAAGAAGAAAGGAATGATGGCTACTTGGGAGGATCTGGAGTCAACATCTTCTGATGAAGAAACAGAGGAAGAATCCAATCTCTGTTTGATGGCCAACACTGACTCAGACTCTGATGATGAGGTACATCCTGACTATGAGGAATTACTTGATGCCTATGAGGAGTTGATGGAGGAATCCAACTGCTTATCTAAAACCTTCAAATCCCTCAAGAGAGAGTATGTAAAGCTCACCAGTGAGCATAAACAGAAATCTCAAGAGTGCGAGTAGCTGACTAAAGAAAACAGTGAGCTGAAGACTGAAAAGTCTAATGAAGCTAAGATCTCAAGTGAAACATCACCATCTGAAGAAGTTGAAAAACTTCAACAGAAAGTGGAAGAGCTCACTTCTGATCTTGCCAAATTTGTTAGTGGTAGAGACAATCTGACTAAGCTACTTGGCAGTCAGAAGCACTCTCTTAACAAAGAAGGTATTGGATATGTCCATCAGACACATCATAAAGTATCAACTAAAGCTTCTACAGAATCTGTTAAGTCAACTGTAACCAAAGCTACACCTTTTTGTAACTTCTGTGGAAAAACTGGGCATGTTATGTCTAAATGTATCCATAAGAAGAGAAGGAAGTCTTCACAGACTCCTAGAACTAACAGAAAAGGACCCAGAAAAATATGGGTACCTAAAGATCAAATAATTTTTGTTGCAGATGTCCTCAACAGGACAAAGAAAACACCACTGCTGGTACCTGGGCAGTGGCTGCTCGCGTCATATGACAGGAGAAAGGTCTATGTTCCTAGACCTCCAACTTAAGAAAGGAGGACACGTTGCCTTCGGAGGGAATCAGAAAGGGAAAGTTATAGGAATTGGTACTATTGGTGGTAAACCCCCTCTTCCCTCTATATCTAATGTTCTTATGGTTAAAGGATTAAGTAACAATTTGCTTAGTATAAGTCAATTATGTGATAGTGGTTTTGATGTTTCCTTTACCAAGGATGTATGCATAGTTAAAGACTGTTGTGGCCAAACCCTCTTTTCAGCTAAAAGGCAACAAAATCTTTATAAGATTGAACTGTCTGATGTAACATCCTAAAAATTAAAATATAATCAATTTAATAAAAAAAGGGTAGTATAAGAGTTTATTATAATTGTTTTCTTTATAATAAAAATCCAGTGGGTTCCACAATAATGTAAAATTGATTTAAAATAAAATAAAATAAAAATAAGGATAAGAACCTATGTTGGACTAAATCATTGCGGCAGTAATGATAGGAAACATAAGAATATCAAGGCCCATGCTGTGTTACCCATTATAAATAGATAGTTTGAGTGTTCTAAGCCCAATTTCGCATTATATGACTAGATACCTAACTTCAGACGGATATTTCTTAACCAAAGAGAACTTGTTTGAATTCGAGATCTGCATAAGAAATATAGCCCTA
The DNA here is from genome assembly GCA_030762895.1 of Sophora flavescens. NCBI lineage: Eukaryota > Viridiplantae > Streptophyta > Magnoliopsida > Fabales > Fabaceae > Sophora > Sophora flavescens. The sequence goes on along the minus strand of CM061062.1, from coordinate 279,501,937 downwards.
TATCTTAGCTTTCCATAGACACCAAATTCGTCCAAATTGGATTCTTGTAGCTCAAGTTATGACCAAATTCGTACACACTATTCATGTTCCAGCGCCAGAACCCTTTTTTTAAATTCTATTCACGTTTTGACTATCTAAACGTCGGTTTCAGATTGTGTGGTCTTCATAACAGTTGTAGAAAATTGTTTTATCTTTCCAACAATATAAAATTTATAATTTTTGAATGCCTATAACTCAAGATATGCGCGAAATACAGCACCACATACAGAGTAAGCGGGTTTAGCGCGTTTTTACACGTTTTGGGCTATTGGGGACTCTATAAATAGAATCTTAACACTCTTAGGGTGCGTTTTTGAACCCTAATTACACCTAGAAACTCAGAAACGACTAAGAAGAGAAGAAATTCAAGGATTAAGAAGAGATAGTCGTGGAAGAGTGAGTCTAGGAAGAGGAAGATGATGATAACTATCGGCAAACGTTAGGATTCGTAGTAGGAAACGCTAAGAGCTATTTGGAGGTCTTCAAGAGGTGAGTAACAGTACTTTTTGTGAACACTTTCCATGGTATATATATGATTGTTTTTGTTGATAAGGGATTACCATGTGGTTTTGGGAGTCTTTAATTGACTTGATGCATATTGTTAGTAACATAAATCCTAAAATTGGGGTTTTGTTTAAAAGGGGAATTAATTGATTAATTGATGTTGTAACGTGCTTATTCATGTGTGATGTGTTGTGATATTCATGATTGTTTGTCATTGGTGGAAGTTTATATGTTTAAAATTGAGAGAAATAATTTGTTACATGCATGAGACATGACATATTTGAGTTATAATATGTTGTATGATGTTTGCCGCAATACCATCTATGATAGGGGTATTGAAAAGTAATACCACCGTAATGGGGTATCGAAAGTAACATCCCCATATAATTGGGATGTCGGAAAAGAGCAATACCACCTAAAAAGGGGTATCGAAAGTAACACCGCCACACGTTGGGGTGTCGAAAAGGGAGAAATACCGCCATGTGCACATGAGAGGTATCGAAATAGAAATGTCCCCAACAGGAGGGTGACATCGAAACACTCCTCATGAGTAGGGGTGGGCAATGTGACGCCATTGTCATGTGATGTGTGAGATTTATGGCATGCCGGCAAGAGACCAGATTAGTTATGAGGCCTTCGAGCCACTTGGATTAATTTAGAATTTACTTGGTATATGGAATGTGATGCATTGAGACGAGTTGATCTTATGTTATATGCATTTGAATTGATGGAATTTTTGTTGTTATTAAAAGTATTTCTTTTTATATATTATTTTGGGAAATTAGCGGATACCATGAACGGTTTTTCCGGTTACTGCACCGGCTGAGAACAACATTATTTTCGAAACATTTTATAAATGTATTGTTGTGCACTGGGATTTTATATCTCATTATAAGTGTTGTTTTCAGAGCCCGAGGACATTGCTGTTGAGGATCCATAGATCTGAAGAGTTATCTTTGATTAGCTAGTTGGTTAGTAATGTAGTATGGTTTGGAGTATTATGCGGACGACGTTCTTTGGTTTACGTACTATTTTTCTCAGATTGTAATTAAACGCCCGGTTTTGAGGCTTTTAGTTTTTATTCAAATGATTGGATTTAATAATATTTTTCAATACTTTGTAAATACTATTATTTTATTTAATACGAGGTATTTTCATACTTAGTTACTTGAGAAAAATTTTATGACTTGTGTTTTTTTTATTCAATGTTTTGTAGGATTTTTATTGAAATTAATTTGGGTTACTAATGTAACGAAGGGCGTTACATTTTTGGTATCAGAGCAGTTCGATTCTAAATCGGATTGTGGCATTGGGGCTTTTATAAAACAATGCTTGGACGCATAGGATGCCTGTTCGAGTTATGAATGCTGCATGCTATTCTTTGAGATATTGGACCTGATCAACCCAGTATTTCATTGGTAGTGAGCAGATTTATGGCGATTAATAGGTGAGGGACGAACGTTGCACTTGCACCAGCTTTGGATTGTATAGCCAGAGTTATGCAAGCGCAGGCGGAGACTCTCCGTCAACTGAATGGGAATGGGGGCCAATCACTAATGGAGTGGTGGCAACCTAGGACCCTTAGCACGTGGGACTTTCCGAATTCAAGAAGAACATTCCGCCATCATTCCAAGGCAGCTTAGATCCGAAGGGGGCTGAATTTCTTCAACTCGAACAGGAGAAAAGTTACTCTATTGTTTGATTCAGGAGCAACACATTCTTTTATATATCCTTCATATGTGAAATTTGGAGTTACCTATCTTTCTTTTGTCCTTTGATCCATGTGTTTCTACTTCTATGGGGGTAATATTATTTCTTCTAGTTCTTGTTTAAATTGTTTTATTGTGCATCGGGACGTGCCTTATATCTTCGATCTTATTTGTTATCTATGTCTGGGTTAGATGCTATTCTTGGTAAGGAGTGATTGTCTTTTAGACCTGTTGTCCTAAAGTACTCTAATAGAACTATTTTTATTTTTTATATCTCTTCACAACCAATGTCTATCGATTTTTCTTCGGTGTCAACCCTTATTGTATTGGTTGTTTCTTCTAATAAGTGCTTAGTTGAGGGAACTCAAGGATCGATACATACTTTAGTGTTCTGGTAAGGTGGAGATTTATAGTGACGTGACAGTAATACTCATAGCATGTGAGTAAAACACTTTCTTAAAACCTTAATGGAATGAATTATTGAAGGATGTGATCTCTTAATTTGTTTTGATTTTTTTAATGTAGGAATTGAGGTTTTCACATGTATATTTGTCTAATATGAAGAATCGAGGTTTTGAGATTCTTGATTATTGATTTGGTATTCTTAAAATGTTTTAATGTTATTTGATGAATTAATTTGATAATCTTTTAAATTTTTTTAAGATTCTTTTAATTGTGGTTTTGTTTCTTTTTTGTGGTGTATATGTGGCTCCTTAATTTTATTTTCGTACAAAATGTGCAGTCCTATCTCATTTGTGTTTACGCTACTTGAATTATCTTTTTCTTTTTGTTTTATGGCAAAATCACAAATCTCACTTGAATTTACTTTTTTATTTCATATTTAGAAGCATTGCTTCACTTTGTCTAGTCACTAATGTTTGAATTAGTTTCACTTTGTCAAATTCAAATTAGACTTATTTGGAATCACAATTTGCTCATGTATACCGATGCAAGGCTTCACTCTGTAGTGTATTTTATCGGATCCTAATTAAATATATTTTTTTAATTATAGTATGTGTCAAATTCCACCTTAGTCAATGGTAATAAATATGTTTGATTTTGTAATAATTTTTGAGTGATTTTAGTGGAATTTTTTTTTATTGGAGTATGAGGTTGTGTGTGGACAATATGCAATTTGACAAAGTAACCATTAGGTATATGTATCGTTTGCCTACGATAGATGACCTTAGATCGTTGAGTAGAGTGACGATTGATGTTAGTAAAGTAGATCTAGAGATGGAATGAGAGAAGCCTAAGACAATGACAAGCGTGAGAAGTTTCCTAGAATTGGAGAAGTATTATAGGAAGTTATAAACGAGTTCTCTAGACTAGCCTTACCTCTCACCAAGCTGATTAGGAAGGAAAAATCTCTTGTATAGGATACAACTTGAAGTTTTTAATGATCAGTAGAGCCTTAAACAATTGTTAAGAGATAGAAACAGAGACATAGACGAAGAGTTAAATATAAGGCAACACTACAAAAAAAAGGTTATTTAGCGACCAAAAATAGTGACCGAATTTGTTGGTTGTTGTTTGCGATCGAAATAGCGATCGATTATAGGATCTAAATCAAACACTGATTACAGTTGATATTGCGACCAAAATAGCGACCGAAATAGAGCGTAGCAGAGTTATCGAGTTAAATACAACGGTTAAATTTCATTTATACCGGCGACCGATATTAAATCGATCGCTAAATGACGCGTAAACGAATTAAAATGGAGCGTGTTAGCGACCGAATTTTAAATCGGTCGCTAAATTTATGAATTCAAATTTCAAATTTATCCGTTTAGCGACCGATTTAGCGACTGAATAATTCTGTTCTCTCTCACACGCAGCGGCGCGACGCAGCAGCTCCGGCCATCATTCTCTCTTCCTCGCGAGCTCCGACCACCAGCCTCCAGCCACCGCCGTCAGGTAAGCTCTCTCCCTCTCCCTCTCCCCCTCTCACTCTCTCTCTCCGTCTCTAACCGTTTCTCTCTCTCTTAGGTCCGTCTTCCTCCGCACGTCCAGAGCAGTGATGAGCCTCTGTTTGACTGGTTTTATAACCAGTAAAGACCTTGGCTTTGTGCTAATTTTATATCATTTTTACCCAAATTAGACTTGATTGTCTCTAAGTAGTATTTTGAGTCTGTAAAGTGTTTTTAAGTTAATTTAGTTGATTTAGAGTGAATAAAGTATTTACTTTTATTTTCTATTTTTAGGTAAATAAAAAGGAATAAATCTGGAGCTTTCGCCCCGCAAGAAGGCTGCTCGCCTCGCGACCCCGAAGCTGACTGTTCCAAGAAAATGCAAAGTCTCTGGTTCGCCCCGCGAAGAAGAGCTCGCCTCGCGAGTCATCCAACCATGAAAAGTCAGAGACGATCACGGCTTGCCCGTGTGGAAGGTCACGGGCGTTGCAGTTTGGGAATTTGAAGCGTTCGCCTCGCGAAGATATGCTCGCCTCGCGAGAAGACCAAGAGTTGCAGACCTTTCGTATAATTCGCCTCGCGAGCAATGCTTCGCCACGCGAGTCCAGTGATTCCAGAAACTTGTATATAAGTCAGTTTTAGACAGAACCGAAGAGTTAGCTAGTTAGAGGTGGCTAGTCTTAGCTAGTCTCAGTTAGTAGTTTATTTTCTTTCCTTTTGTTTTCCTTTCTGTAATGGAGAACTAGTCTCCTAAGATTAATCTACTGTAATTGGTTTCTGTTAACACTTGAGGTTCTGTATTCCATGATTAGTTGCTTTTCTCTTTTCAATGTCATGCTGTATGTTTCTGTTTGTTATTTCAGGAATGTATAGTGTGGTATTGTTTCATTTCGGTGATGTAATGTTCCTATATATAATCGCGTTTGTTATTTCGCGTGTGTTCATTCATGTTCGTTTGTTCATGAGAGCTTAACCCCGTTTGTTATTTCGGGAATAGGAACATACATCTGTAGTAGCGGTTTTCGTTTGTTAATTGTTGCTACAACCGGGAGGGGATTAGTATCTGCTTAGGATTTGCATGAACCAATGATAGTGGGAAACTGAGAACAGTAGGTTAATCGCTTTTGTTTATTTGCTAATTTCTTAAACTGCTTTGTTTCTTTTCTCTGTTTTTGATTTGTTTTGTTAATTTAGTTTTAATCTCAAAACCCCCATTTCTAACTTTTACTAATTTTCTGTTAATAATAACAACACCTAAAGAGTCCTTGAGAGACGATCCGAGTTGTCGCTCTATACTGCATTATTTTATAATCGCTCGTTCTTTTTGGCGCGTGGCGACAGCACGGTCAAAAATTGGCGCCGTTGCCGGGGACTCTTGTTTGTTGTTATTAGCAGAAAATAACTTATATAAGAAATAAAAAAAAAAAAACCTTTTGCATTCCTGAATTAGTTCTGACTGCTTTGTCTGGATGTTTGATTGCCATGGATAATTACATGTATGGATATTTGCCTAATGTTTATTATGAACCACCACCTTGCATGTATTATCCTGATTTTAGTGAGCCACCACCATACTATCCTAGCCAAGTGACCACCTCTGCACCTTCCGAACCTTCACAGAGCGCCTTGGATGAGATTGCTTCAATGCTACAACAACTGGAAGAGAACAATCAACGGATGGCACAACAAGATCTTGAATTTCAACGGATGATGGAGGCGAGCAATCTTGAATTTCAACAGAAGATGGAGGCTCAATACCAGAGGGACCAAGCTGAATCTCAAAAGTTGTGGGCTCTAATTGATCAAGTTACCGCTAACTCGGCTGCAATGCTAACTCCACAGCCCCTTGAGGAACATAAGGATTCACAGATGGTTATTCCTGAAAATACTTTTGATGATAATTCTGATGATGATATTTCTGTTGATGATGAATTATGTGTTGAATCCCCTGATCCTGATGAGTGTTATTGTGATGGCACTGCTTTGTGTGTAGATTGTTATTTTGAAAGGTATGTTAAGCAAAGCATCCATATGGAACAGGAGACAGATGAGGTTGAGGGCCATGATCATATAGGAAATGAGCATCAGGAGGATCAGGAGAGCATTCGCTCCACCGTGCTTGAGGATAAAGAAGAATCTTTGGTTTTAGATGCAGGTGTTGAAAGTGATGGGGTGGATGAACCGTGTGCAGAAAGTCCAGACAATCAGACCTTTACTAACTCAGTTTCTGTTAATACATGTACTAACTGTACTGACACTAACCCGTGTGATGTTTGTGTTGGGTTTCTTGACTCTATTTTGCAGGGTGATAGTGAGAGTGATGCTGTTTGTTCAGCCGAAGTTCCAAATATACCATCCATTGAACAGCCACCCTCCATAGAGCTCAAGCAACTTCCAGACATTCAAATGCTTTCTGATTTAGTTTATTGTAATATATTTACTAACTGTACTAACTCTAACCTTTCTGTGGTGTGTGATGAGATTTCTGCAGGTTTAACAAGTGATGAATCCGGTAGTGCAGTGGATGAAGACCTTGCAGGAGTTGAAGCAACACCGAAGACCCCAACTAACTGTTTGTCACTTCCCCCTGAGGAACCAGTGATGGAGTTTAAGCCCTTGGATCTTGCACCATGGCCAGTCCAAGTGGTTGAACCCCACTTCTATTGGGGAGACTTTATTGAGAAGGAGGTCATCTGTGACCCGAGAGGTAGTGAGAAGTCCGCCGCACTGGGTGGAGTTATTATAATTGTCAAGTGCTCACCTCCGCATCAAAGCTGCAAGTCAGGGAGGCTTGGAATGAATTTCAGTCCTTTGGCTACCACGTGGGACTTATGTTACAGGCAGTGGGATCCTGGTGGAATCACCACCTGCAATGAGTTTTCTTTACCTTTCTTCTTTTTAATTTTCTTTTCCTTATTTTAATTCTGTTTTATTGTCAATAATGCTCCTGAATAATTTGAGAAGCTCAGGAGTTGTGTTTGTGTCTTGGTTATGGCAAGTTTGATGGATTTGATTAAATTTTTGCATAGATTGATGGCATAATATGTGTTGACTGTTTTCCCCCTAGGATATGAAATTTTTGAAAATATGATCCCCATATGATTGAAAACTGAACTTTGAGATTTTATTATGATGACATGATTTATGATAAGTTTGGGGTGATAGGAAGCACACACTAGGGATAGAATCTCAGTTAAACAATTTGCATAAATGTCCAGGTGAGGTTTTGAGCCTCCAACATGTTTTTGACTGTGAGAATCTCTTTTTAAGTTGCACTTTCCTGAATTTGGTTGAATCTCTTTTTGATTTGCATGATTATATGTGTGTAGCAAATGATTTAGGCAGTTTCTTTGTAAATAGCTACTTGGCCTGAATAAAATAACCATCCTTAATGCATGTTCCCTAGTTAGCCCCATTGAGCCTATTAGCCTGTTAATTCTTGATAACCTAATGTTATAAGCCCAAAAATCTGGAAAACCATGTTAACCCGATCTTAGGATTAGGAGAGCATGTAATCTTAGAATGGGTGCAAGAAACTAAGTTTGGGGTGGCTACCCGGTGCAATGTGTTGTTTGGGATTGGGAAAAAGAAAGAAATAATAATAGAAAAAAAAAATTATAGAAAAAAAATATAAAAAAAAAAGAAAAAAGAAAAGAAAAGCAGAAAAAAAATAAAAGTGCAAAAATTGTCAAAAAGAAATAAAAAGGCTGTAGTCACCCAAAGCAAAATGAAAAAATTAAGAAAGGAACTTGAGTGAATTTCAAAGTGTAAATAATGTTCATGCTCTTTTAGTTCCTAGGATCTTCAGCCTAGTTCCTTTGTATATCCTACCCTTAGCCAGGCCCCATTACAACCCATAAAAGACCTTTTGATGTTGCTTGCATGTTTTCTGTGGGAATCATTTTGAGATGAAAATCAAATTTAAGGGAAGTGCTCTTAAAAGTGAAATTGAGTGAATTGTTGATTGCCTGACAAAAATTGAGTGATGAGTGAACACAAATTTCCCTTGTGAGGAAGGCAGTTGTTTGAATATGGCGATCTCTCTTTTGTGTGTGACTTGGATCCCCTGCTTAGATTAATGAGTGTCTGAATGATTAATTTCTCAACTGTGTAGAATAAATGAATGTGGGGATTGTTTTGTTTGAAAGGGGGGGAACATTGAAATAAAAAATCATTTTGAAGAGAATTGCTTGAAATCTGTGGAAAGTTGATTGAATCTTTTGAGCTTGCCAGGTCTTGAGTCTTTTTAAGTTTTTGAGTTGTAGTTTGCTTGGGGACAAGCAAAGTTTAAGTTTGGGGTATTTTGATGAGCCTCTGTTTGACTGGTTTTATAACCAGTAAAGACCTTGGCTTTGTGCTAATTTTATATCATTTTTACCCAAATTAGACTTGATTGTCTCTAAGTAGTATTTTGAGTCTGTAAAGTGTTTTAAGTTAATTTAGTTGATTTAGAGTGAATAAAGTATTTACTTTTATTTTCTATTTTCAGGTAAATAAAAAGGAATAAATCTGGAGCTTTCGCCCCGCGAGAAGGCTGCTCGCCTCGCGACCCCGAAGCTGACTGTTCCAAGAAAATGCAAAGTCTCTGGTTCGCCCCGCGAAGAAGAGCTCGCCTCGCGAGTCATCCAACCATGAAAAGTCAGAGACGATCACGGCTTGCCCGTGTGGAAGGTCACGGGCGTTGCAGTTTGGGAATTTGAAGAGTTCGCCTCGCGAAGATATGCTCGCCTCGCGAGAAGACCAAGAGTTGCAGACCTTTCGCATAATTCGCCTCGCGAGCAATGCTTCGCCTCGCGAGTCCAGTGATTCCAGAAACTTGTATATAAGTCAGTTTTAGACAGAACTGAAGAGTTAGCTAGTTAGAGGTGGCTAGTCTTAGCTAGTCTCAGTTAGTAGTTTATTTTCTTTCCTTTTGTTTTCCTTTTCTCGTAATGGAGAACTAGTCTCCTAAGATTAATCTACATGTAATTGGTTTCGTTAACACTTGAGGTTACGTATTCCATGATTAGTTGCTTTTCTCTTTTCAATGTCATGTTTGTATGTTTCTCATTTTGTTATTTCGGGAATGTATAGTGTGGTATTGTTTCATTTCGGTGATGTAATGTTCCTATATATAATCGCGTTTGTTATTTCGCGTGTGTTCATTCATGTTCGTTTGTTCATGAGAGCTTAACCCCGTTTGTTATTTCGGGAATAGGAACATACATCTGTAGTAGCGGTTTTCGTTTGTTAATTGTTGCTACAACCGGGAGGGGATTAGTATCTGCTTAGGATTTGCATGAACCAATGATAGTGGGAAACTGAGAACAGTAGGTTAATCGCCTTTGTTTATTTGCTAATTTCTTAAACTGCTTTGTTTCTTTTCTCTGTTTTTGATTTGTTTTGTTAATTTAGTTTTAATCTCAAAACCCCCATTTCTAACTTTTACTAATTTTCTGTTAATAATAACAACACCTAAAGAGTCCTTGAGAGACGATCCGAGTTGTCGCTCTATACTGCATTATTTTATAATCGCTCGTTCTTTTTGGCGCGTGGCGACAACGCGGTCAAGCAACGCCACCACCGTCACCACCAGAGCAGTGCCACCGTTACCACCGCAGCACAGTAAGTCTTCTTCCCTTTGGTAAAATCAAGTAATGCGAGTCACGACCGTGATGGGACGGATTCTGCCTTGGAAATTCTTCCTGGTTGGTCTGTCACGGTCGTGATGGCCATCACGGCCTGGCCCTGATGGCCATCACGGCCTGGCCCTGATGGCCATCACGGCCTGGCCTTGACTGCTTTTGACTTTTTCGTTCTTCTTTCTTTAAGGCCAAAACCACAAAATCTGCCTTAATGCCAAGGTCTTAGATAATGAAGGATTAAGTATAGGGTTAGATAAAATGAAGGGTGGGGCACAATTTGCCAGGCACATGACGTGCCGTCATCATTCAAACATTATTCACATTAGAAAGCAGCTCTGTACACAATATAATGAAAGCAACTCTGGTTTTCTACTCATTTGTTTCACTAGGCAATGGAGCTTTCCAGAAATAGTTGTTGATGACCATCCTTACTAGGTTATCTAGGCATTTCCAGTAGGAGGGTCACTTATAGCCCTCTTACAAAACAACCAAACATAACTAGTTTTATAATAGATTTGGGATTTGGATAGAAACCTTATAAAGTAATATTATCAAATGTTGTCATTTCAACTATGACACGATTATTTTTATTTATGCATTATAGTGTGCAATGGCAATGACACCCACTGGGTCATATTGAGGATAATATTACCAATGTTAGCCGTGATAATGTCTGAATAAAATGTAGAGGGGTAATGATGGCCTATACACACTATATATCTTGTTGTTTCTTAGTGGAGAGCTGAGCTCAATAGGAAGGTATCCTGCCTGAAAGGCAAGATGCTGATTGTGTGCTGATAATTTAATATTTATGAATGCATTTGTAATTATGTGTTGTTTGTTAGTGGAGAGCATAGCTCAATAGGATCCTGTCAAAAAGGCGGGATGCTTGTTGTGTGTTGCTAATTTAGAAGTTATGCATGTGTTTGACAATTATGTGTTGTCTTGTTAGTGGAGAGCGGAGCTCAATAGGATGTTTGCTACTATATTTTATCTAAGTTTGTATTGAAATATGCTTCAATATATATTTGTTGAAGTATGCTACAATCCTTATAAGTCAATGGTTTTATTTTCTGCTAGAGTTAATTATTAAGCTACGAAAGCCTTAATTAGTTTCCTATTTGAGATTCAATATTAATGAGCATGCGTACCTTCTCAGGGCACACATGCTTATTCAATATTTTGGATGTGCTTGAAGGATTCTTGAAGTTTGAGGTTTTTCTTTAATTCTGCCTTAAGGCCAAGGTCTTAGATAATGAAGGATTAAGTATAGGGTTAGATAAAATGAAGGGTGGGACACAATTTTCCAGGCACATGACGTGCCGTCATCATTCAAACATTATTCACATTAGAAAGCAGCTATGTACACAATTTTATGAAAGCAACTCTAGTTTTATATTTATTTGTTTCACTAGGCAATGGAGCTTTCCAGAAATAGTTGTTGATGACCATCCTTACTAGGTTATCTAGGCATTTCCAGTAGGAAAAGTCCTCTCTATGACCATCCTTCAAAACGACGTAAAAGCATCTGCTTTCCTGAAAACTACTATGTTTGCTAATCTGTAAAGTTGCATTTCTTTGTTCTATTTTAACATGCTAGTATGCTACATGGATCTTCCATCTTTTCTTATTATCACTTGATGAAGTTTAGACATATGACTTGTTTTCCTTATCGTTTTATCAGAAAATGGATCCGACTAAATGTTTTGTGACAGCCATCCATATAGACCAGGTACAGTATCTCATCAACTTAAGAATAACGATCGGATTCACGTAATGATGGTTAAGGCATAAACTAATCATTACTAAATTGTTCTTGTGTATTTGCAGGATTTGATTTCAATCCCGCGATCATTCTACCGTTGTTGGGGACAAGAAATACCGCGTGTTGTGACTATTGAAGACAAAAGCGGAAATATGTTCAATGGGAATATAGTAATCCATGAGGATCGCCCATATTTTGCAACAGATACAAATGGTATCAGGGAGTTGTATTTGTTGTCCACTGGTGCATTGGCAAAGTTTAAGTACCTTGGGGGTTCTCGCTTCTACATGTTCATCCATTTGGAAGATTGATGAGTTTTGATATTTTGATTAGTACTTATTGACTGTGGTGTGTTTTTATGTTTTGATCGTTAATTAGTACATCATTAAACTTTTTTTTATAAACAATTATTAAACTTGTGTTAATTAATGTATATGTTTTCTTGATCATATTGATTGTGGTGTTTTGGATCGTTAGTACATCATATTTACGTTTTCTATTTATTCAAAAAAATATTGGTGTATTTTGTTTATATCAGAAATTAAAAATCAATGGGGTAATAGTTGAAAAACAAAATTTGGTCGGTAGGATTAAGTTACAGGAAAATTTAAAAAAAAAATCAAAATTTGCGACCGAAATAGCGACCGAATATCGGTCACCAAATCCGGTTATCTGAGCATGGGACCAACTATACGGCCACCGAAATATATAATTTTGTGACCGAAATATCGGTCGTAAATTTGTGACCGAAATACAAATTCGGTTGCTAAACATTTAGCCACCAGGGTTTCTGCTACTCCCTTAATTCGGTCGCTAATTCGGTCGCTACACAGTATAGCAACCGAATTATCATTTTTAGCGACCGAAATCTTCGATCGCTAAATAGGTTTTTTTTAGTGCAAAGAAAGTGGATCAATTTTCTTAGGAACTATAATTTTGAGTTGAAGTATAGTCCGGGAAAGGCTAATGCAGTGGTCGATACTTGCCGTAGGAAATTTCCGCACAAGTCTAACTTGAAGTTGCAAGAGATGAACCTAATAGAAGAGTCTAGAGACATGAATTTGGATATCTTTTTAAGGCTTAAAACTTGGAATTGAATAGGTTGAAAATTTGTAGTGACCTTAGAAAATAGATTAAGCGAGTGTAGTTTTTAAACTAGGATTTGAAATCTCTTTTGGATCAAGAGAATTATGTGTTATATAATAATGGTGTAGTGTTGTTTAAGAATAGGATCATTGTCCCTGAGGAGGGGAGCCTTAGAGGAATAAAAAATGTTAGAAGAGACACATAAAAGAACGTTAACCATATATGTCTAGGAATAACCAAGAAGCATCAAGATTTAAAGAAGTATTAGTGGACGGGAATAAAAATGGAAGTAAGATTAAATAATTTTATATATATGTTCAAATTTTATTATAATGTAGTAATTTTGTGATATAATTTTTAGAGGATCACTTTCCTTGAAATTTCAAATTGCTTCTCAAGTGTCGAAGTATTAATCGCGATTGATATTCCCCTATGATTCGTTTTCCATATAGATTAATGGCATGTCTATTCCTAACAAACTTATATTTCTTAACAAAAAGTGAAAAAATGTTATTTCTTATTTGTATGTGCCTACTCAAAGATCGAGATTGAATTTGTTTCTTATACTATCGCGGTGTTAATTTTTACAGTTGTTTTTGCATAATGTCCGCACAGTTTAGTTGTAATTTTGTTAAACATTATTCTCCATTTTGTTATCACATATTTTTTTTTTAGTAAGCTCTTCTTATCAACATAAAGTGAAATTATTTCTTCCTCTTTCGAAATTATCATTTTGGGATGGCTAAAAATTAGTATGTGAATGTGCTACTGCTTCACATTTCTTTATTTATAAAATTTATAAAATTCCTCAGTTCTGTGTAGAATATAAGAAATTTGGTATAGAGTTCGTAAGAAATATTATGTCTACGTATGGATGATATAAAATATTACATCAATTTCTTTTATGGATTGTTTGTTAAATTTAATTTGTGAGAATGCTTATAAAGATGAAATGCAAGTGAAGGTGTTCTAATTATAGGCGGATGGATAGAAACAAATGCTTAAGTGCATGATTTTATTATATAAATATTATTATTGACTTAATTTTACAATTAATTTTTTTTATTTAAAAAAAATAATTTTTTTTTAATTTAAGGGGCCATGAATTGTACGTTTATTATCTGGTAGAATATCTAATGACTATACATACATATACATATATATATATATATATATATATATATATATATATTAATGATGTGATTAGGAATGTAGATCCCCTTTTATGATAGTGCGAAGTAGGTGAGAAGATATTTTTAAGATCAAATTTAATCAAAGAGATCGCAATTATGATTAATAATTGAGGGAAAGATACGCATTGTGCAGAATAGATAAAAAGTGTTATGTCGACAAGAAAAGAAAGCATTTAGAATTTTAGGAAGAGGAACATGTAATCTTGAGAGGCACTCTTAAGTTTTGGATGGGGAGGTCAATGTCATTCAGAAAACTGACTTTTCGTTTCATGGGACCTTACCTAATTCTCAAAAGAGTCGTGCCCATTGCTTACCAATTGGCTCTTCTGCCACAATTGGCAAATCTTCATGATGTTTTCCATGTGTCACAACTTAGAAAATATGTACCTGATGAGTCTCATGTGATAGCTCCTAAGTCTTTACAATTGAAGGATAATTTGATCTATAAGCCTAGGCCTAGTCAAATCTTGAACAAGGGCACAAAGTCTCTAAGGAACAAGACAATTCCATTGGTGAAAGTGTTATGGGAAAGAATTAACTTCGAAGGAAACTACTTGAAAGATGGAAGAGGATATTGTATGTCAATATCCAGATCTTGTTGTTTAGGTTTGGTTTTCAGCATATGTTATAATATGTGTGTGAGTATGTGATGAATTTCGGGGACGAAATTCTCTAAGGAGGGGAGAAATGTAAGATTCTAAAAATTCAAATATAACTATTTTAATAAAAAAAGGGGTAGTATAAGAGTTTATTATAATTGTTTTCTTTATAATAAAAATCCAGTGGGTTCCACAATAATGTAAAATTAATTTAAAATAAAATAAAATAAAAATAAGGATAAGAACCTATCCTGGACTAAATTATTGCGGCAGTAATGATAGGAAACATAAGAATATCAAGGCCCATGCTGTGTTACCCATTATAAATAGATAGTTTGAGTGTTTTAAGCCCAATTTCGCATTATATGACTAGATACCTAACTTCATACGGATATTTCTTAACCAAAGAGAACTTGTTTGAATTCGAGATCTGCATAAGAAATATAGCCCTCTCTCTTAGCTTTTCATAGACACCAAATTCGTCCAAATTGGATTCTTGTAGCTCAAGTAATGACCAAATTCGTACACACTATTCATGTTCCAGCGCCAGAACCGTTTTTTTAAATTCTATCCACGTTTTGACTTTCTAAACGTCGGTTTAAGATTTTGTGGTCTTCTTAACAGTTGTAGAAAATTCTTTTATCTTTCCAAAGATATAAAATTTATAATTTTTGAATGTCTATAACTCAATATATGTGCGAAATACAGCACCACATACAGAGTAAGCGGGTTTAGCGCGTTTTTACACGTTTTGGGCTATTGGGGACTCTATAAATAGAATCTTAACACTCTTAGGGTGCGTTTTTGAACCCTAATTACACCTAGAAGCTCAGAAACGACTAATAAGAGAAGAAATTCAAGGATTAAGAAGAGATAGTTGTGGAAGAGGGAGTCTAGGAAGAGGAAGATTATGATAACTCTTGGCAAACGTTAGGATTCGCAGTAGGAAACGCTTAGAGCTATTTGGAGGTCTTCAAGAGGTGAGTAACAGTACTTTTTGCGAACACTTTCCATGGTATATATATGATTGTTTTTGTTGATAAGGGATTGCCATGTGGTTTTGGGAGTCTTTAATTGACTTGATGCATATTGTTAGTAACCTAAATTCTAAAATTGGGGTTTTGTTTAAAAAGGAAATTAATTGATTAATTGATGTTGTAACATGCTTATTCATGTGTGATGTATTGTGATATTCATGATTGTTTGTCATTGGTGGAAGTTTATATGTTTAAAATTGAGGGAAATAATTTGTTACATCCATAAGACATGACATATTTGAGTTATAATATGTTGTATGATGTTTGCCGCAATACCACCTATGATAGGGGTATCGAAAAGTAATACCACCGTAATGGGGTATCGAAAGTAACATCCCCGTATAATTGGGATGTCGAAAAAGAGCAATACCGCCTAAAAAGGGGTATCGAAAGTAACACCGCCACACGTTGGGGTGTCGAAAAGGGAGAAATACCGCCATGTGCACATGGTAGGTATCGAAATAGAAATGACCCCGACAGGAGGGTGACATCGAAACACTCCTCATGAGTAGGGGTGGGTAATGGGATGCCATTGTCATATGATGTGTGAGATTTATGGCATGCCGGCAAGAGACCAGATTAGTTATGAGGTCTTCGAGCCACTTGGATTAATTTAGAATTTACTTGGTATATGGAATGTGATGCATTGAGACGAGTTGATCTTATGTTATATGCATTTGACTTGATGAAATTTTTGTTGTTATTAAAAGTATTTTTTCATATATTATTTTGGGAAATTAGCGGATACCATGGACAGTTTTTTCGGTTACCGCACCGGCTGAGAACAACATTATTTTCGAAACATTTTATAAAATGTATTGTTGTGCACTTGAATTTTATATCTCATTATAAGTGTTGTTTTCAGAGCCCGAGGACATCGCTGTTGAGGATCCAGAGATCTGAAGAGTTATCTTTGATTAGCTAGTTGGTTAGTAATGTAGTATGGTTTGAAGTATTATGCGGACGACGTTCTTTGGTTTACATACTATTTTTCTCAGATTGTAATTAAACGCCCGGTTTTGAGGCTTTTAGTTTTTATTCAAATGATTGGATTTAATAATATTTTTCAATATTTTGTAAATACTATTATTTTATTTAATACGAGGTATTTTCATACTTAGTTATTTGAGAAACATTTTATGACTTGTGCTTTTTTTATTCAATGTTTTGAAGGATTTTTATTGAAATTAATTTGGGTTACTAATGTAATGAAGGGCGTTACATTTTTGGTATCAGAGCAGTTCGATTCTAAATCGGATTGTGGCATTGGGGCTTTTATAAAACAACGCTTGGGCGCATAGGATGCTTGTTCGAGTTATGAATGATGCATGCTATTCTTTGAGATATTGGACCTGATCAACCCATTATTTCATTGGTAGTGAGCAGATTTATGGCGATTAATAGGTGAAGGACGAACATTGCACTTGCACCAGCTTTGGATTGTATAGCCAGAGTTATGCAAGCGCAGGCGGAGACTCTCCGTCAACTGAATGGGAATGGGGGTCAATCACTAATGGAATGGTGGCAACCTAGGACCCTTAGCACGTGGGACTTTTCGAATTCAAGAAGAACAACCCGCCATCATTCCAAGGCAGCTTAGATCCGAAGGGGGCTGAATTTCTTCAACTCGTACAGGAGAAAAGTTACTCTATTGTTTGATTCAGGAGAAACACATTCTTTTATATATCCTTCATGTGTGAAATTTGGATTTACCTATCTTTCTTTTGTCCTTTGATCCACGTGTTTCTACTTCTATGGGGGATGATATTATTTCTTCTAGTTCTTGTTTAAATTGTTTTCTTGTTCATCGGGATGTGCCTTATGCCTTCGATCTTATTTGTTATCTATGTCTGGGTTAGATGCTATTCTTGGTAAGCAGTGATTGTCTTTTAGACCTGTTGTCCTAAAGTACTCTAATAGAACTATTTTTATTTTTTATATCTCTTCACAACCAATGTCTATCGATTTTTCTTCGGTGTCAACCCTTATTGTATTGGTTGTTTCTTCTAATAAGTGCTTAGTTGAGGGAACTAAAGGATCGATACATACTCTAGTTTTCTGGTAAGGTGGAGATTTATAGTGACGTGATAGTAATACTCATAGCATGTGAGTAAAACACTTTCTTAAAACCTTAATGGAATGAATTATTGAAGGATGTGATCTCTTAATTTGTTTTGATTTTTTTAATGTAGGAATTGAGGTTTTCACATGTATATTTGTCTAATATGAAGAATCGAGGTTTTGAGATTCTTGATTATTGATTTGGTATTCTTAAAATGTTTTAATGTTATTTGATGAATTAATTTGATAATCTTTTAATTTTTTTTAAGATTCTTTTAATTGTGGTTTTGTTTCTTTGTTGTGGTGTATATGTGGCTCCTTAATTTTATTTTCGTACAAAATGTGCAGGGTTTCTATATTTCTACTCTTCCTAACACACAAGGATGAGTCTTTTAAGGCTTTCTCACTATTCTGCAAAAGAGTACAAAATGAGCAGGGTTTCTATATTTCTATCCTTAGAAGTGATCATGGGGGAGAATTTGAAAATGAGCAGTTTAGACAGTTCTGTGAGGAGAATGGAATCTCTCACAATTTCTCTGCACCTAGAACTCCACAGCAAAATGGAGTAGTTGAGAGAAAGAACAGATCTCTGCAAGAGATGGCTAGATCTATGATCAATGAAAATAATCTCCCTAAGTACTTCTGGGGCGTGTCAGAAACACTGCTTGTTATGTACAAAACAGAATACTTATTAGGCCTTTTCTAAAAAAGGACTCCTTATGAATTGTGGAAAGGAAAAAGCCCCAACATATCTTATTTTCATGCTTTTGGATGTGAATGTTTTATTCTAAATACCAAATATAATCTTGGAAAGTTTGATTCTAAGGTAGATAAAGGTATTTTCGTAGGTTATTCTGAAAAATCTAAGGCTTTTAGAGTATACAATTCAAGAACTTGTATTATTGAAGAATCTGTTCATGTTAAACTCAATGATGGATTAAAGACTGATAAAGAACTATCAGATCTAGAAGATGATCTTGTAGGTCTTGATATAGACAAGCCAGAAGGTCAACAACCCGATCTAACAAAAACAGAACCTGTGCCTGAGGCTGAAAGGCAAGTGGAACAGACGAGCCAACAGACAAGTCAAGATCTTCATGATGATCTCAAAAGGGATTGGAAGTTCAACACTCATCATCCTAAGGATCTTATTATTGGAAATCCTTCTGAAGGAGTAAGAACCAGATCCACATTAAGAGAATCAAGCAATGTGACCTTTTTCAGATTTGGAGCCTAAACGCATTGAAGAAGCTCTTGAGGATGAAAGCTGGATTCTTGCTATGCAAGAAGAACTTAACCAGTTCACAAGAAATGATGTCTGGACTCTTGTCTCTAAGCCTAAAAACAAGTCGGTTATTGGAACAAGATGGGTCTTCAAAAACAAATTGGATGAAGATGGTAAAGTTGTCAGAAATAAAGCAAGGTTAGTAGCTCAAGGCTATAACCAACAAGAAGGTATTGATTATACTGAAACCTTTGCACCTGTAGCTAGAATAGAAGCCGTACGCATTTTAATCCCATATGCTGCACAACACCAAATTACCCTGTTTCAAATGGATGAAAAAAGTGCTTTTCTAAATGGTATAATTGAAGAAGAAGTGTATGTTAAGCAACCCCCTGGTTTTGAGGATATTGATAAACCAGATCACGTTTTCAAACTTAAAAAGGCATTATATGGTTTGAAACAAGCACCTAGAGCATGGTATGATAGACTCAGTTCTTTTCTCATGCATAATGGTTTTACTAGAGGACAAGTAGACACTACTCTGTTCAAAAAATGCTCTAAAGAGAACTTTATTATAGTTCAAATATATGTTGATGATATTATTTTTGGAGCAACTAATGAAAATTTGTGCAAGGAATTTTCAAATCTAATGCAAGCTGAATTTGAGGTGAGCATGTTGGGAGAATTAAAGTTCTTCCTTGGATTACAAATCAAGCAGACAAGTGATGAAATTTACATTCATCAACAAAAATATACCAAGGATATACTCAAGAAATACAAAATGGAAAATGCAAAGCTCATGAAAACCCCTATGCCACCCAATGCAAAACTAAGCAAAGATGATGAAGGTAAAAAGGTATATTAAACTGTCTGCAGAGGTATCATTGGCTCTCTACTGTACTTAACTTCAAGCAGACTTGACATTCAATTTAGTGTTTGTATGTGTGCTAGATTCCAATCCGATCCTAGAGAATCTCATCTTAAGGCTGTAAAACGAATATTTAGACATTTGCTTGGAACTACTAATCTTGGTTTGCTGTATTTAAGATCAAAAGAATACAGATTAGTGGGATATTGTGATGCTGACTTTGCTGGAGACAGAATAGAAATAAAAAGCACCGGTGGAGGATGTCACTTCATTGGAGCAAGTTTAGTCTCATGATCAAGCAAGAGGCAGACAACCATTGCCCTGTCTCTCTTCTTGCTGGGAATAATACATCTCTGCTGCTAGTTGCTGCTCTCAACTCTTATGGGTAAAACATCAACTTGAGGATTACTCTATTTATGAACATAACATATCTGTATGGTGTGATAATTCCAGTGCTATATGCTTAACTAAAAATCAAATTCAGCATTCTAAGGCTAAGCATATTGAAATCAAACACCATTTCATTAGGGATTATGTTCAAAAAGGCATCTTTGATATTGAGTTTGTTAAAACTGAAAATCAATGGGCTGATATTTTCACTAAACCCCTCACAGAAGAAAGGTTTTTATTTATTAAAGATAATCTAAACATGCATTGCATTGTTGAATGACATGTGTGAATGTTAACCTGTCTATGCTAAATCTGTCATTACTCCTATATACATGTTCTTTTAACTAAGCATTAGTTCAGGGGGAGTAATGATACAATAGTTTAGGTGAAGTATGTCTAATATGCTTGCTGCATTACCATGATTTTCTTAACATGCTATCTTGGCCTTAACATATCTCATAAATAAAACTTGATAACCCTTTTTGATGTTGACAAAAGGGGGAGAATAGGAGAAATTAAGATTTGTGATAGAAATATGTTATAGGAGAATGGGAGAATGAATATGATATGACTTGTTCGCTTAAGAAAATTTCAACCTGTCTGGTATATGCTATTTTCTTTGTTGATATTTTCTGAGGTTCATTAAATCATCTCAATGTTTGTCATCATCAAAAAGGGGGAGATTGTTAAGTCTCTAAAATGTCTGATGTGCATTTCCTTAAGTTTTGATGAGAACTAAACATTGGTTAATGATTTAATTAACCTTCATATTGGTTGCTAACCTGTCTATCGGGTGTGCAGATTAAATAAGAGAAACAAACGTCCAACAAAGTGTAACAAGCAGACATCCAGCACTGTAATGTTTGAAGCGCACGTCCAGAACACAAGAGATAGAAACTTGCGTCCACTAAAGTGACACAAGTGGTCGTCCACTGAAGTGATAGAAGAGCTCGTCCATTAAGGTATCAGAAGCGTCCGTCCAATGACGTGGCAGATGGATCTCGTCTATTAAGGAATCAGAAGCGTCCGTCCAATGACGTGGTAAATGGAGCTCGTCCACTAAAGTAACAGAGGCTCTCGTCCACCAGAGTAACAGAGGCTCTCGTCCACTAGAATAACAGAAGTGCTCGTCCACTAAAGGTGGCAGAAGCGCTCGTCCACACTAGTCTTTGGACTTGATGAGTCCTCAATATGGAGCTCGTCTACTAGCCCGAATGAAAACTCAAATGGCAAGATAGATGCGGTTATTTTCAAGATAGAAGCACTTATCTTATGGACGCGAATTCTATAAGGATTATCATAATCTTATTTCAAGAACCAGAAAGAGACTTGAAGCCTTCTCTCCTACTCAGTTTCACGCTTATCAAGAAAAGTAAGAAGTTACTCTCTCAAGCAACCTTGGATAATCAGAACCAAAAACCAGTTAAAGAATGCTTCCAACATGCTTTATTCCCTAGTACCTCTGGTCCTTACACGAAAAGGGAAGTATACTCAGCAAAGTACAAAAAGCTCTCTGCACAACTCTGATATGGCTATATCACGATGCATAAAGCCATGATCCTTCATGTTAGAGTACGACCAACGTTCCTATTGCATTAATGGCTGCCCAGAACGACTCTATTGCATTAATGGCTGCCCAGAACGACTCTATTGCATTTAATGAAGTTCTGCTTGAAGCCAACATCTGAGGGAATGTCTCTAACGGATCCTAAATGCTTGAAGACTATAAATACAGAAGTCATTGAAGATGAAGCAGAAGAGAATACACATTGCATTAAAAAGTCATTACTCTGCGCATTAATTTCTTCATTCTTTTATTCTACAATCATTTGAAGTTATCACGCAGACTTTCCCAAGCCTTACATTTAAACCCCTCTCTGAGTGTTAGTGAAAGATCTGCCTGTGAGAAGTTGTATTTATTACAAACAAAATCTCTTAAACAAACCTGAGTGAGCCCGAAGAGGCTAGGTGTGCAAATAATACTTGTCTTGAGCCTGAAGAGGCTAGGTGTGCAAACAATACTTGTCTTGAGCCTGAAGAGGCTAGGTGTGCAAATAATACTTGAGTCTGTAACCTAATCAGTTATAGTGGATAAATCTTGGTGCTGCCAATGATTGGACGTAGCTCTTTGCTTTGAAGAGTAAACCAGGATAAATAACTGTGTCAACCTCTCTTTCCTTAAACTCTTTAATTGCTTCATTTTTCTTACGGCTGTCAAGTGGTGTGTTTGCAAAAGTCACCCATCCATCCTGTATTCTTCCACTCGTCCAAATCTAGCCTTTTTGTTTGCAAAAAGATTTCAGCTTTGCTTAAATTCTGATAAACACAATTCAACCCCCCTTCTCGTGTTTATAGTTGTTTATTTCAGTAGTTGGTGGCTACGTTTTCTGTAACACCCTACTTTTTATTTTCTGATTTTTATTTTTTTCAGTAAAAATATTTTTCGCTGTATTAACCGGTATAAAGGTATTTATTTATATTTTTATCTGGGTTCATGGAGATTGATTTTTTTGAAATAAAAATCATATTCATACTCTATCTTAGGGTAGAAGCTTAGGATAAAATTTTGGGTTGAAAATTCAGACGGAAATCGGTCTGCGTTTTCACTGACAGTATAAGTTTACTGAGCAGAAAACCTAATTTTGACTCGTGAACGAAATGGTTTATATTTAAATCGTATTTCCAACGAGTTTGTTTAGTTTGAAAATTTTTAGTAGAAAACAAAATATTACGCTTTTACGCAGGCGTAAAACCCTAATCAGGAAACCGACGGAGTCGAAAACGGAACTACAGAGACCCGTCAAGAGATCAGGATAACGAGTCATATATGATGATTCATGGGGATGATTCACACTTTTAAGTCTAGAAGATCCTACAAGTCAAAGTGTCAATTTATGAATTTTACGCTTAGGTCCCTGAACTTTCTATTAATTACACTTTGGTCCCTAAGTTAGTTCCTATGTTTTTCCCAGTCAATTGGACCAGACTCTTTGTTTCCAATCTATTAATGGACCGTGGCCATGAAGCCCAAATTCCTTGTCCATGGATTAATTCCATAAAACCCATTAGAAATCATATAAGTTTCCTATGTCATGTTAAGCCTTAAGCATTTTAGTGGGCCCCACATAAATGAATCCAAGCCCAAAATTTTAAGGCCCACGCGCAAGACCAATATGGAGTAGGGGCTGCCCTTAAACTTGGATGAGCCAAATTATTCTTGAACCTTCTGCAAAGTTCTCAAATATTCTCCAAAGTTCCACACAATTCTACAAAGTTCTCAAATATTCTCCATGGTTCCACACCATTCCACTATGTTCTCCATCCTTCTAGGTTCTTCTCAAAATATCTCATGAAAAATCAGCCAAGATAAGTCAAGATGAGACCACATTTAATGTGGCACATGGTCATCATTTCAATTTATTGGCAATTTGCAAAATAGTCCTTATACTTTTGGAATCTTTGCAAAATGGTCCCTAGGAATTATTTGCACTTTAATCCTTTGAACAAGCCAACTCATTCCTACTAGATCCTTATAAAGTGGCGCAACCAACCCCTATAAATACCCTCCCTCACATTTCATTTAGTTCCTATTGCCTTTTGTTCTAAAAACTCTTAAGTTCATAAGTCTTTAAGCATCAATTTGTGAAGCAAGTTCTTGGATTCTCACTTGTCTTTGATCTTCAAGAGGTGAATCCTATTATTCTTCCTTAATCATGTCTATGTTCTTTAATGAGTTTCTTGATTCAAAGTTTGTTTCATATTTGTTCATCACTTTTAAGTTTCTAGATCTAGAACTTTGAAAATTCATAAAAAATTCTAGAAAAATCTTAAAAATGTGAAACCACTTCCTATGTTCTTATAATCATGTATATTGCCTGTATCTAAGAGTATGTGGTAATCAAAAATTTCCTTCCTAATAAACTAGCTTTGGCCGAACCTAGGAGAATAGGTTTGATAGGGTTTTGTTCATGTGTTGTCATGTATGATCATGTATTTCATATGACATGTATGCCTACACACTCTAATCCATGATTAGTTTATTAAAATGAAAATCCTTTCGCTAAAATCTCTATGTTGGCCGAACCCTAGGTGGATGAGATTTGATGAGTTTTGTTCAAAGTTTTCATAAATGATCTTGGTAATCAAGCTATTAGTATGTATTCTTAATAAATCCAAGTTGGTTTATCAAACTAAAAACCCTAGCCCCATGAACATGTTAAGGCCAAATCTAAGTATATGAGAGTTAGGAAGTTTTGAGTTTAAAATTTAGTTGTTTAGCCACTAATCCATGATCTTGGTTGATTAAGGACCATTAATACATGAATTAATCACGAGTAGGAATTTTAGTCACCCAAAACCCCTAGAAGCCGTGACCATGTAGTAGGGTTTTGGATGTTTTTAGTTTCTTGATTTGTTTTATTGTTGATTTGGTTGAAGGTGGTTGTGTTAACTCGTGGCGGGATAACGAGGATCGTCGTGTACGTGTTTCCGGTGATAACTCAGGTGGGGAAAAGAATCAACCTATCGTCGGAATCGATAAGTAGTAGATTATATGATAATTGTGTAGGGCGACCTAAACCCTACTAGTAGTCGAGTAATTGACAAGACCAAAATCCCATTGGAAACCTTTTCTGTAAAACCAATGGTGATTCGGGGATTGTAGGTTTATCGACATTAAGTTGATTTTAAGTATTTGAGGATGTTTGATTTTATGTTATAAAATTTACTGTGATACGCTGGTTGAGGTATTCCATCTGCATGTGACGTATTATTGCGGTGTTTGAATATTTATGATCTTGAGGATGTTCAGTGTCTGTCACGACCGTGATGGTTGTCATGGCCAGGCCGTGACAGGTTCTGTTTTGTGGAATTATTGACTTTGTTGTCTGTCACGGCCGTGATGGCTATCACGGCCAGGCCGTGACAGAGTCTGACTTTGTTATTTATTTGGTTTGATTATTATGAGTTGGTTGTGATAAATTGCCTAATATGATATTGAGATGTTGGAATATTCTGTTGATTAATGTGTTATGCATGATCTGCCTGGGTTTAGTGCTATGCTTAGATGATTTTAAGGAAAGATATATATTGCTCGGAGGTATAATTGTTTGGGTGAGAGAATAAAGGTGATTTAGAGGTGCCTAGCCTAATTAAGTAGTTTTATCTATGAGGAAAAAGGTGTTGAGACTTTGATGGAAGGTTGAGGCACTAGGTTGTTATTGATGTAATTTAGGGAAATTCATTTATAGATGTATTGTTATTCACAGCCGTGTGAGTGGAACACACGAGGTCAGGATATCCTATCTTAGGATATCGGATATTGCGGGTGAGTGCCCTACGGATGTGGATACCGAGGTAGATGATAGTGTGATTTTACATCATGTTTTATGTACACTTTTGCATGCATTTTGCATATAGATTAGGCATTCTTTATTTGGTTTTTATTAGATTTTCCCTTGGAACGAGTGAAGCGGTTTCTGTGTGTTGTTGTGCAGGAATTCAATGTAAAAATGATCAAAATCAGCCATGATGGAACCTGGATGAAACAGAGCCTGAAAAGTAAAGAATATGAACTAAACAGAGCCTATCACGGCCGTGATCAAGCAGAGTAGAAGGCAAAAGTCAGAAACTGTCACGGCCTGCCCGTGAAAGACATCACGGCCGTGACAGTCCAGAAATTCAAGTTTCGCGTCGCGAATCCAGGGCTCGCCTCGCGAGAGTTAAAAAGTGAAATTACGCCCACTCCAGAACGCGTCACGGCCTGGCCGTGATGGCCATCACGGCCGTGACGCGCAGCAGACCTATAAATAAGAACGCGGCAGACAGAAAAAAGGGGTCCAGAGGGAGGCATTTGGAGGCTGTGGCTGAGCTAGGGTTCCGACCCTTGAAGGGAGTTGCTGAGAGGGGTTGCTGTGAAGAAGAAGGAAAGCTCCCATGGAGTCTCTCCTCTCCTCTTCTCCTATTTCCCTGGTTTGGTTTTCTGTAAATATGAGTAACTAATCCCCCATTGTTGGGTTTAGATGTAGCTTTTCTGAACTTGATTGTTAATTGATTTGATTTCAATACTAGTTTCTATTTCTTTATGAGTATATGATTCTGTGTTTAATGCTTTCCTTGGCTTAGCTACCCATAGGAATGATATGTTGCTTTGATAGATAACTGAAAGGTTGGTGTTAAGGCATGCTCATGAATCATATGCCAAGTAGTTCAAGAATCTAGACATAGGTGTTGGCTGCTTGCAATCTTATAAGTCTTGACTTAATGAAAAATCTCAGGTTAATCCACCTAAGACATTAGGGTTTAATTTGGGGTTTTAGGCTCAATGCACCTAAGACATTAGGCTTGAGTATTTTAGAAAAGGCTTGATTGGCATGATTGAATTAGGACTTGTGTTGTTAGCCATTTCATTGCAATTAAGGGAGGATTAGTGTAATCTAAACCTGACAATCTCAACCATTTGTAAATTCTGCACTCCAAGTGTTTGTTAAAAGTCCAAAAAGACAAAAATATTTTATTTCCTTATTTTATGATCTTTTCATACCATAGTTTAGTCTAGATAGTTGTTGAGTTTGTGAATTGGTAATTGACAACGGACCCTGTGGATACGATAACCGGTCTTACCACCATATTACTTGTTTGCGACGAGGTGCACTTGCCTTTATTCTAAAAAAATACGCAACAAGTTTTTGGCGCCGTTGCCGGGGATTGGCTTTGCCAATATCAGTAGTAACAAATGAGACAACTAGTTTAGACATTTTTATTTTATTTTATTTTTATGTATATAATTGATCTCTTTCTTTTGTTAGTGTTGTATATATTTGATTTTATGTTTCTTAATCTTGGGCTTAATTGTCTGTGAGGTGAAAATTGATTTGACAGGATCATGGACTATAATTGCTATCAACCATCTGATGCAGAAATTGAGATGTCTGAGCTTCAGCTGCGGGCAGATATGCTTCAATTAGCCATAAACATCCAACAAGTGAGTAATGAGTTGTCAAGTGCAACTGTCTCTCCTCCACCAGTGGTAGGCTATTCTGAATGGGGAAATCAATTTCCCAACACTTCCACTCCATGGTGGGGGAACCCTCCAAACAATACTTGGATTGATCAAGTGGAACATTGGGAACCTTCCACATCTTCATATCAACCACAACCATCTCAATGGTATGATGAGCCATCACCATTGGAAGTTGCTTGGGAGAACTTCAAATCCGAATTCGCAGTCAATTCTGAGCAACCTATTCCGGATAGTCGGTCTCAATTAGAGGGTATTTTGGAGAACTTCATGGTAACAACAATGGAAGGTTTAAAAAATCAAGAAGATACCATTCGAAGTCTCGGGGCACGTATTGAGGAACTCTCTAACCAACTATCCGAAATGCCAAAAGGGAACTTGATGGATGATGATGAAGATGATGCAATAATGGATGATGTGGAAGATGAAGAAATGGGTGCAACCGAGTCAAGAAGAGAAGAACCTGTTTGTGAAAACATAGTTGCACCATCTCCCATTGAACCCTTGACTAAAGAGCTTGAAAGGAAGAGGCAATTGGAGGACATCTATTTCACCATGCTTGGGGATGATGAAGAACTTTTGGAATTAGATGATGCTATTGGTTCCTATGCATGTGTTGAATGTGATGGAAAAAACACTTGTGTGGTTTGTGCTGAGATTTCTGCATATTTGGAAGGTGATGGATTTGGCAATGCTGAGAGTGAAGATTGTACAGAAGCCAAAACAGCACCAATGATCCTCTCGACTTGTTTGCCACCTCACACTGTGAAGCAACCCACAATGGAGTTCAAGCCTCTGCCCGAGAAATTGGATTTTGGATCTTTAAATATGCAGGCACTATGGCCAGTCCAAGAGGTTGAACCCCATTTTTATTGGGAAGATTTTGTTGATGAAGGGGTCAATTTTGACCCAAGAGGGAGTGAGAAGTTCGCCACATTTGGTGAGGTCACCATGATTTTCAAGCGCTCACTCCCATATTTATGCTGCAAACCGTGGGATCCAGGTGAAGGATCTCACATGGTTAGCATCCCTTGGTCGCTATACCACAGGTTATGGGATCCAGGTGGATGCTACTTAATGAGTCAAGCTAGTGACGTTAAAGAAGCGCTTATTGGGAGGCAACCCAATTTTTATTTTCCTTTTTCCTTTTTCCTTTCTCTTTAGTTAGATTTTGTTTTTGATTTTAACTCTTGAATAATTTGAGAAGATCAAGAGTTTTCTTTTACTAATAAATTTGCCAAGTGATTTCAGGGAAAGAAGGAAGGGAGAGCAAGAAAAAGAAAAGTCAGCACCCCTCACGGACGTGATGCATTTCATAAGCAAGTTTCTGACTGGAATGAAAGTCAACACCCGCTACCGCCTCGGTAAGCCGTTCCATTTTTATTTTATTTTATTTTATTTTTTCTCCTCTCTCCAACTCGATTGTTTACATTGGGGACAATGTAAATTCTTAAGCTTGGGGTAGGGGTATTTTGCATTTGCATATTGCATTCATATAGTTTTGCATGATAGTTTTGCATGATCACACAATTAGATTGCCCTTGTTTAGATTTTGCATCCAATTGTGAAAACTAAGTGCCCAACAATTTGTGATAGTGAATTCTTGAACCCAATCTGTTTATTCTTGTGATATGGCTGCAAATGAAAATGTTTGAGATAATCTTGGATAGTTGATAATTAGCATATGGTTCTGAGGATTTGTGTTTTTCATTGATTCTGAACTAAAATGTGAGATTTTGAGCCAAAGGGGTACTCACTAAAATTTTACCCCATTCTTTGTGTAGAGTGTATTCCTCTTGGATTGTATTTCTCTAGAACTTGACTTGAAACCATTTTGAAGCTTAAAAAATTTCTGGAAACATTTTTGAAAATGATTGAGGCAATAGGTATTTTTCTGGCCTTCTGAGTTTTGAATGATGAAATGCTACCCCTTAGTTGCCCAATTTTGAGCCTACATGAAAAAAATGCTTTTCTTGGTACCCTGAAATGTTTTGATAAATATGTTTGATAGGGACCTTCTAAAGTATTACAAAAGGGTAAAAAGGTAGTTGAAAAAGTTTGGGAAAAGAATCAGAAAAAAATAATTTTCTTGAGTTGAAAAATCTCTCATTCTCCAAATAAAGAAAAAGAAAAAAAAAGAAAAAAAAATAGAGAAGGGGATGAAAAAAGAAAAGAAAAGTGAGAAATAAAAAGAAAAAGAAAGAAAAGAAAGGTGGAAAAAATAAATTGAAAACCCAAGAAGGTATTTTAGAAGGTCATGCTTTGCAAATGCTTGATGTTTATGTAGCCTTTTGAAATGTCCTTTTCTTGTTATCCCCACCTAACGATTGATCCCATGGCCACGTTACAACCGAAATAAAGACCTCTTGATTCTAATTTGTTTTCATTAATAAAGTAGAGATGTGGTTGATAGTCAAGCATATGGTAGAGTTCATTCCTTGAGGAAAAGTGAGCGAAATGTTACATACCCCTAAACACTTGAGTGAGGTAGAAAGAGAGCCAAGCAAATGAACAAGCTTGGGGTGAGCTTCAGGTGAGAAAGAGTGCTCAAATCAGTGAGAATATGAATCTAAGGAACCTAAGCCTCTAATTGGACTTGAATTGATTGTCTCTTGCTGAATTGTTTGATTTGCCTATTACTTGGATCATTTGCTCGGGTTCTTGGTTCACTATCCATGTTCTGTTTATTCTTGTGGCCTTAGTGATTGCTTGAGGACAAGCAATTGAATAAGCTTGGGGTGATTTGATAGTGTGATTTTACATCATGTTTTCTGTACACTTTTGCATGCATTTTGCATATAGATTAGGCATTCTTTATTTGGTTTTTATTAGATTTTCCCTTGGAACGGGTGAAGCGGTTTTTGTGTGTTGTTGTGCAGGAATTCAATGTAAAAATGATCAAAATCAGCCATGATGGAACCTGGATGAAACAGAGCCTGAAAAGTAAAGAATATGAGCTAAACAGAGCCTATCACGGCCTGGCCGTGATGACCATCACAGCCGTGATCAAGCAGAGCAGAAGGCAAAAGTCAGAAACTGTCACGGCCTGCCCGTGAAAGACATCACGGCCGTGACAGTCCAGAAATTCAAGTTTCGCGTCGCGAATCCAGGGCTCGCCTCGCGAGAGTTAAAAAGTGAAATTACGCCCACTCCAGAACGCGTCACGGCCTGGCCGTGATGGCCATCACGGCCGTGACGTGCAGCAGACCTATAAATAAGAACGCAGCAGACAGAAAAAGGGGTCCAGAGGGAGGCATTTGGAGGCTCTTGGAGGCTGTGGCTGAGCTAAGGTTTCGACCCTAGAAGGGAGTTGCTGAGAGGGGTTGCTGTGAAGAAGAAGGAAAGCTCCCAAGGAGTCTCTCCTCTCCTCTTCTCCTATTTCCCTGGTTTGGTTTTCTGTAAATATGAGTAACTAATCCCCCATTGTTGGGTTTAGATGTAGCTTTTCTGAACTTGGTTGTTAATTGATTTGATTTCAATACAAGTTTCTATTTCTTTATGAGTATGTGATTCTGTGTTTAATGCTTTCCTTGACTTAGCTACCCATAGGAATGATATGTTGCTTTGATAGATAACTGAAAGGTTGGTGTTAAGGCATGCTCATGAATCATATGCCAAGTAGTTCAAGAATCTAGACATAGGTGTTGGCTGCTTGCAATCTTATAAGTCTTGACTTAATGCAAAATCTCAGGTTAATCCACCTAAGACATTAGGGTTTAATTTGGGGTTTTAGGCTCAATGCACCTAAGACATTAGGCTTGAGTATTTTAGAAAAGGCTTGATTGGCATGATTGAATTAGGACTTGTGTTGTTAGCCATTTCATTGCAATTAAGGGAGGATTAGTGTAATCTAAACCTGACAATCTCAACCATTTGTAAATTCTGCACTCCAAGTGTTTGTTAAAAGTCCAAAAAGACAAAAATATTTTATTTCCTTATTTTATGATCTTTTCATACCATAGTTTAGTCTAGATAGTTGTTGAGTTTGTGAATTGGTAATTGACAACCGATCCCTGTGGATACGATAACTGGTCTTACCAGCGTATTACTTGTTTGCGACGAGGTGCACTTGCCTTTATTCTAAAAAAATACGCAACAGTAGACTACCGTAATATTCTTTTAGTTCTTGACACGTTCGTATATTATTGGCACTGGACCGTTCTGGATCGATACTCCTTGACGCGTTCGCATATTCTTGGTACTGGACCGTTTTGGACTAACAATCGCTTAGTCGTTAACGTGTTCGAAAATTATTGGCACTGGACTATTTCGGACTACTGACTAATGTGACATGAGTAAAGATGGCCACTTTAGTATTAAAGTCTAGTTGTACGAGATTGGGGTAGAAGATGAATACTTGAGTGTGAGGATGTTTTGTTAGGTGTTGAATGATGTTATGTCTGTGACAGTTATTGTATAATTTACTATTACTCTTTTCCTCTTTTTGATGATAGAACCGTTTCTTATTCCCTATATCTTTCTGCGTGTTGTATTTTATTTCTTATGTGATTGTACGAGAAGACCCGATGGAGGAACCAATTACTGAGGAGTTAGATGGAACTCCTTACGAACCAGATGCTGGAGGTCGAGCTGTGATTCATGGCGAATAGAGTATAGACATTATGGCCAGTGTGTCTAAGGAGTATTTATAATTCCGCTAAGTATGTCTGTAGTGAAGTTTATGCCTGTGAGGGATCCTACTAAGAGGATACCCTCAACAGTGTTTTGGTAATATAATAAATAAACATGTGTGTATATATATATTACAACCTTGGTGTGTTTAATTTGCAGAAGCTATATGATTGTTTAACTAAAGTTTTAATTTTTACATACTTTTCAACAATAAGCGCGCGATTAAGTAAATAAATAATAAGGTTCGAATTTAATAATACAATGGGGCACAACGGGGTGTCTCATTTTCAATGATATTGAATGCTTCGGTCAGAGGTATATTCATAAAGGCTCCACCAGATGCGGAGTCAAGTGACACCTTCGAAGAGTAATCCAATCCGTTGTAGAAGGTATGCACTAGCAACCATCTCTCGAGCCCGTGATGTGGGCAGGACTCTAGCAATCCTTTGTAACGATCCCAAGCTTCGGATAAGCATTCTCCGTCCTTTTGGAAGAAGCCGGTGATTTGAGTTTGTAGGTAAGCCGTCTTGGATGGAGGGAAGAATTTCTCCAAGAATGCCTGCTCCAGTTGGTCCCAAGTCGACAAGGTATTAGCGGGCACTTGCTTCAGCCAAGCTTTTGCCTTTCCACAAAGAGAGGTGGGGAACAACCTCAAGCGAATAGCATCAATCGGGGTGCCATGAATTCTAATTGCATCGGTGAACTCCAAGAATGTCTCCACATGATCGGTCGGGTCCTCCGGGGGCAATCCTCCGAATTGATGTTACCTAATCATGCTAATTAGCATAGGCGGTATAGTGTAGTTCTCCTCCTCGATTTCTGGCCTAACAATCCCAGTTCGCAAACCCTTAGCATTCGGGGCTGCGTAGTCCTTCAGTGGTTTTGTATCCGGTAGATTTGCCATGAGTGGAATGGGAATCAACCTCTCCCTCTCTCTTTTTAGTCTCCTACGTCTATGAAAGGTACTTTCGATTTCGGGGTCAACCTCAATAAGGCTTCCAAGACTTAGGGATCTTTGCATAAAAGAGAAAAACACCTATAAGAGAGAGAGAGATACTGAAAAAAAGAAAAAGAGATAAATGAAAAGAAGAGAAAATTTAATAAAATAAAAAAGGTCCAGAAAAATCAATTTAAAAATTAAATTGAGATTCAAGAAAGCACAGTCCCCGACAACGACGCCAAAAACTTGATGTGTGGATTCCGGCAAGTGTACCGGATTCGTCGTCAAGTAATAAAAAGATCGATCCCACAGGGACCGTGATCTCAAATAACAATTGATTACCAAATCGATTAAATTGGACTATATAAAAAAAAGGGATCTGCAAAAGATTTGATTTTTGTAATAAGAATTAGCTAGAAAATCAAATATTTAAGAATGCAATCAATTAAAACAGAAAGTAATTCAAATAGAGGTTTTTCAGATCAAAAGGGATTCCTAGGAATTGGGTTACCAACAAGATTGTTCATGTTACTAAATTGACTACCCTTTGCTAATTATCAAAATTGCTTTGAAGGCGAATTTATCCTCAATAAGTTAATGCTCCCCCTTGGGTTAGAAAAACCGTGCCCGATTAAACCAACCCTTACTCTCGTGGTAATTGAATTTAAATCGAACCCTTTAAGCTTTGTGACAATTCGTGAACCCTCGAAGGACCGCTTCTAACTCTCAGGATTTAAGTCCTAAGTTTAATTCCTATAGATCCGATACCTAAGTTCACCGCTAGGTTCCTCCTTAGAGTATCTACGACATGCAAATAAGTGCGCACCAGATTCACAAGTAATTCATGTGATAGAAACCAAATCGAAAGCAAATTGAAATTAACAAAGGGAAAACATCAATTCATAACATAAAACAAATCTTGGGCATAGCCCCAATCCCTAGAAATAAAACTACTACTCAAGCATGGCCATGGTCATGGCAAGCTTGATTAACAAAAACATGAATGAAAACCTAAGAGAAGAGAAGAAGAGGAGGAATAGAAATCCTAATTTTGCCTAAGGTAGCAGCCCAAAAAGTCCTAAGAGTCCCCCCTATTTTTGATCCTAAGTGCTCTATTTATAGATTAGGGTAACTTGAATCCCAAGCAATCACAATTTCAGATCAAATCAGTTTCTAAAGATCCATCTATTACGCGTCACGGCTGTGATGCCTGTCACGGCTAGGCCGTGACGGATTCTTCCTTGGAATGGCTTTGCTGCTGGGTCTGTCATGGCTGTGACCACCATCACGGCCAAGCCGTGATCAGTTCTTCCTGTGAGGGTCTGGTTCAGTTGGCATGTCACGGCCGTGATGGACATCACGGTCTGGCCGTGACCAGCTCTGACTTTTCCATTCTTTCTTTTCAGCTCTACTTGATCATGGCCGTGACCAGCTCTGACTTTTCCTTACTCTTAAAGCCCCGTCTTCATACAAGCTCCATCATGGTTAATCATAAGCCTTTAGTCCTTAATTCCTGCACAACAATACCACAAAACTACCTTACCCGTTCCAAGGTAAAAACTATCAAAGATCAATTTAGAAATGCCTAAACTATATGAAAAGGCATGCAAAATGTCAATGAAATATGAGATGAAATCACACTCATCATACCGTAGTACCCGAACCCGCACCCATACCCATCCAAATTTGTGTATAATTACCCGGACCCGGATCCTTGCCCGTTGTGGGTAATTTTTACGGGTACCAAGTATGTAGGGTACAAATTGTCATCCCTACTATTCACATATGGCTGGGGTAATTTCCAAAGGGCATCAAAGCAGGGGTAACTGATATTTAATTTCAAAATGTGGGATCTTTTTGCTATTTCATTTGCCGATGATACCCTAGTTTTCTGCCCTGCAAAAAAGAAATTTTTAACAAATTTGAGAAGAATGTTGGACTGCTTCCAACTCCTGTCGGGGCTAAAAATTAATTATTCAAAATCTAGACCAGACTTAAAGTGTTGGGAAGAAGTAGGGAGTGGGGTGAGCTAATGACATCGTAGGCTTGGATGTCAACTTGTTGACCTTCCCATTATGTATCTAGGTATCCCCTTGGGAGCCAACTCGAGGAAGTAGTTTCTTCTTGGCTGCCAGTTTTAAATAGAATCAAGAATAAACTTGCAACCTAGAAGACTAAGGTTTTATCAAGGGCAGGAAGATTAGTGTTAATCAAATTTGTTTTAAACAGTTTGCCACTTTACTTTACGAGTCTCTTTAAAGATCCAAAGAAAGTGGTAATTAAACCAAATCATTAACATGCAAAGGGACTTCTTTTGGAAGGGTACAAAAGACAGAAAGGGGTTGCCTTTGTTTAAACGGGAGATAATCCAAAGACCTAGGAGTCTGGGGGGCCTTGGTGTGGATGATGTTATAATAAAAAACGTTGCTCTCTTATCCAAGTGGTGGTGGAGATTTTCAAAAGAAGGTATTACTTTGTGGAAAAAGGACAATATGTTCAATCCATAGATTGGGCCCCTATATTCCTATTTTACAGCAAAATAACTTAAAGAAATAATGGGAGTTTATGGTGTTCAATTACAAAAGTTGATAGATAGAGGGATGATTTTACTAAAGTTATTGAGGAAGGATGGTGGATGGTAGGAAATGTGAGAAAAACAAAATTATGGATGGATAGGTGGCCAGGAGAATTTATTCTAAAAGATAAGTTCCTAAGGCTTTTCCTAGTTTCTTTGAAAAAAAGAGAGGTTATAGCAAATATGGGTATTTGGGACGGACTTTCTTGGCAATGGAACTTAACTTGGAGAAGATATCTTTTTCAATGGGAGGTCCAACAAGTTGAAGAATTAATGGCCATGTTGAAGGATTCAGAGATAGCAAATGAATCTTATGATAACTTGGTGGAAAGCATGAGAGTAAAGGGATGTACACAGTCAAATCTTTTACAAAGACTTGCTTGAATCAGTACCTATTTTCAGATCTAGGTAGTAATGTGTGGTTGAGTTTGGCCCCTCCAAGAGTTAAGTTGTTGGTGTGGTTTGTTCTACAAAACAGATTGAACACTAGGAGTAGATTGAAAAGGCCAAACTTGATCACAATTAATGATGTATCATGTCCATTTTGTGAGAATGAGGAGGAGACATTGTCATACATTTTCCTTCATTGTGATAAGGTTTGGAAAGTATGGACAGATTGTCTAAGTTGGTGGAACATCCAAATTCCTATTTCTCAAAATAATAAACAATGGTTTGATGTGTGGGCGAGTCTTGTTTGTGGGAATTTTGAATGGAAGATGTGGACTTCCTCATTTTTTGTTATGATCGGGTCACTGTGGAACTAAAGAAATAGAGTTATCTTTGATAAGGAAAAAGTAGATTAGGCTTTTTTCTAATATCTAGTGAAATTAAAACTTGACTTTTGGATTAAAGCCTGGAACCAAAGTATTCCTTTTAGCTCGGGAGATGTAGTCTTCAATATTAATGGTGTGAGGCAATGGAGAGGAAAAAGGCAAGAAGACAAGGCTTTAGAATGGAGTCTTCCACCACCTGATAATCTGAAATGGAATGTTGATGGGTCAGCTTTAGGTAAACTTGGTCCAGCAGATATTGGTGGAGTACTTAGAGATGATGGAGGGGTCATTAAAGTTATGTTTGTTGTATCTGTTGGAGTTAGAGACTCTAATGAAGCAGAATTTTTAGCCATTGTTTATGTTCTTGAAATGTCATTACAACAGGAGTGGATCAAGGAAAAGGGGATTATTATTGAATCTGATTCAAAAAATGCATTATCTTGGGTCAACAAGAATGAAGAATGCCCTTGGACCCTTAGTTTCAATTTAATAAGCTAAAAAGTATTCTAGTTTTATTGAATAATGTCTCCTTTGTGCATACAAACAGGGAAGCTAATGAAGTTGTAGATAGCTTGGCTAAGGAAGGTGTAAAAACACAAGATTCTTGGTTTTTATGGAAATGAATTGCTTAGCAAGTGTTCTTACATCCTGTTAGTGATGGTTAGATATGAAATGATGTTTTATGAAGCATTTTCTTGAACTAATTTTCACATGTGATTTATATGGAATGCTAGTTTCTAGAGGGAAGGAGCAATGGCATGCAAATGTTGTTATAATCCTGGATGTGTCAAATCTAGAAGGTGGATGGATGCTTATCCATATTTTGTTAGAATTTTCTAATAATTCTTATAAGCTACAATCAATTGTGGTTTTTGGTTTGCGAAAAAGGGGTTAATGTTATGATCTATTTGATGATCCTTAAGCCCACTAATATGGTGATCTGTTCGTAATGGGCTATTGGCACCTAATATTGATCTGTGTGGGCATTAGTGTAGGTCTTAACCTATAGGCCCGTAATGGGAGGTGCCTAGGGTTATTATTATTATATAGTTGGCTAGGTCCCCTTTACCGTCACGAATATCATAATCAGTTACTCCACGGCTTGCCCCATTGGCGCTGTGAATTGGGAGTGCATGAACAGGCAAGGGAAGACTTAGTCTTTCAATTTCAGGGACTTAGAGTTGACAAGGAACCTATTGTTGATGAGAGAATTCTATCGTTCGTTAGTGATTATGTCTTCAACGAGGTAAGTACTAAATCGGTGTTCTAATTTCATATAATGTCAATAAGGTTTCAATTTTATCTTACATTTGATATCAGAGCCATCATTACGTGATTTAGGACCTGATTGTTTAACATGATCGTGATTTTTATTTTTGTTGAATTTCTGGTTCCTATTTTTTAGGTATTATTGAATTATCATGAAATTTATTGTGAAAATATCATTTTCGAAAAATTGGGAGCAATGACCATGGGGCTTTTGTAGAGCATAATTTGATGAATCCATTGACACAAGAATCACAAATTTTTGCTCACTATGGAAGGAGAATTTCGAAAATACAGTAGCGTTAGGGTTCATGTAGAATGCGGTTTTGAAGCTTAAATCACATGTTTATGGTGGTTAAAAATTGGGGCTTTTGCTCTAAAATGATTAGAAACTTGATTATAATTAAAATCCATATGAAATGAGTCTGAAATCAGAGAAAAACGGTGCGTGAACAGTACCTGTGATTTTTCTGCACGTTGCTGGAATATGACTGGAGGTTGAAGATGATGTCCAGCAATCTGGCAAAGCCCACTCACGGGATGCAGAGAGTGAGAGAGAGTGCCCTCTCTACAGGCATCGTTTTTCCATGCCGTCTTTTGCATTGTACTACCTCCGAACCTAATTATAAGCAAAAAAACCTAACTTCACACTTATTAAGGAGGTTAGTTAATTTAGTTTAGTTGTCTTGATATATTTAAAAAAATGAGTTACAATTACTAAACTACCCTTTAATTGTCTCGGGAGTGTGTAATGATCTTGGAAAAGTAAAAGTTGAATTGGTTGGATTGGTTGATTGTCTTGACTTTTAAAACACTGACATTAAATAGAGTTGAATTGATTGTCTTTTGGTTATATTTGAGTCCACAAAATATAGCTAATTTTTTGCTTATATTTGAGTCTGGAGGGAGTACTCTACTCTCTGTGCTTGATTTTACTATAGATTTTCCATAATTTTTCCGTTGTTCTAAATATTTTTTATGGAAATTAATGTATTATATTACTTATTTAATTATTTTTCCAGATTAAATTTAAATGAAAAATATGTTGGAAAAATAATTGACTATATTTTGGATTTTATGGTGATGGTCACTCTCCCTAGATGATATTATGAGATTACATGCTCTTCACTTTTGATATATGCTTTAATATGTTTCTTTATTGAGCTGCATATTGTCATTAAGACATTTTAAGTTCAAAACGTGTAAGGAATGCTGTTAATATTGATATGTGACCAGTATGGGTGCTATTTTGATAAATTACCTTCTTATGTACTGTGTCATGGTTTGGGAAAGACAAAAGTGATTCTTGTGCGAGAGTTTTCATTAGTTGTTACAGGTCGTCACGGCCAAAGTGGGACAACCTTTTTCAATTGATGGAAATTTCTTTATAATTAGAGGAATGCTTTTAATCATTACATGTAGTTACCTGCCCAAAGGGGGTTATTGCGTGTTATGATTGGAAGTTCATTGTGGATGGAGTTAATTTGGAATGCATTGGGCTAAAGAATTTATATGCCCAAAGGGGATAATTTTCTGAACTCAGTGTGTGCTCATTGATTAACTCATCTGAGGTTTTGACCTTGGTCGTGACCTTGGTTTGTGCATTCTGCCCAAAAGGGAATGTACTATTATATCGGTCTCGTTGTGATAACATCTTTTATTTGGGCTATATCTTGCCATATTATATATTCTAATGCATTCATGTTTTGTCTTAGTAGTGACTTTTTTCCGTGAAAAATTGTTTTGCTTCAATTAAATTTTCTTTCTTTTTTTGGATTGGCTCAAATTATAACAAGTGGAAGCAAGACTTGATTTTCTCTTTAGGAATTGTTAATATTTGATATGAGTTTTGTTATTGTTATCTAACGTTTGATTTTATGAGACATTTGAAAATTTTATAAAAGTTGATGATACCATTAAATTGGCTTTCACTTTTAATGGCTCTACACACAAGGCTGAGCGACACGGTCTCAGAGGTTAGTTATAATATATATATATATATTCTTGCCATTGATGTAATTTTTATTTATTTATTTATATACAAGAGTGTGACATTCTTTTAGAATGTTAGGGCATGAAAAATATTGTGTTCCTTTATTGGCATAATTTTGGAAAAATATTTTTAGTGCATAGTCATGTTATTTTTCATCGATGATGATTATTGTCACTCGATTGTTATAAGTATTTGGAAATATAATATTTGATATTTGTGGATTTGTGCTATATTTGTGTGATACAAAATATTTAAATTTGGAAATATTCTTTGCATGATTAATTCGGCAAGTTAGTTTATATGATATCACAAATGAGATAATATCCATTTTTGAAAGACTTGTATAATTATGCCCTGGACATCCATTGGATGGTTAAATTGTTACTTATGCACATATGTTCTTTCCTTTAATTTTGAGAATTTGCTTGTTAATATTGTGTTATAATTTTTTCATGGTTTTTTACTATGATCAAATTGGATATTGTAGGGAGCATGTGTGAGCTATTTTAAATGTTTCATCTTAAATTGTGACCCAATATTTAAATATGATTTTGATATATTGATTATTTTCTTCTGCTACGAGAATATCTCTATTGGAAAAGGAATCTACTTTGTTTATTCTTCCGGCTAATATTTAGAAAAATAATATAGTGGAAAGAGAATATATCATAATCTATATATATGTGTGCATGATATGTGCATGCTTGACTGATGCTATGAAAGTTAATACTTTTAGCCTATATCATATGTTTTAAAGTGCCAATTTACTTATTTGTGAGCTCCTATTTGGATTGTTGTACGTGCAAAACTTGTGGAATGCTATTGGATTTAAATTCATGATCAGTAGAGGTGTTTATTGTCGATGCACCTTCTTATGGACTGTATCATGGTTAAGGGCAAGAGAAATTGATTCTTGGGTAAAAGTATTTCATTGATTATAATGGGTAATTACTGCCAAAGTGGGATTACTCATTATTAATTGGTGGAGTTTCTTTTTATCATTAGAGGAATGCTTCTTGTTGTTACGTGCAATTACCTGCCCAAAGGGGGTTATTGTATGTTATGATTAGAAGCAAATTTGCGATAAAGTTATTGGAGGTGCACCGGTCTAGGAGATCTGTCTTCCCAAAGGGGATAGATTTCTAAACCTGGTGTATGCTCATTGAGTAACTTATTATCGATCATTGTGGATAAAGTTATTGGAGGTGCACTGGTCTAGGAGGTTTGTCTGTCCAAAGATGATAGATTTATAAACCTAGTGTATGCTCATTGAGTAACTCATTATCAAAGATTGTGGATGAAGTTATTGTAGGTGCATTGGTCTAGGGGATTTGTTAGTCCAAAGGAGACAATTTTACGAACCTAGTGTATGCTCATTGATTAACTCATCTGAGGTTCTGACTGTGGTTGCGACCTTTGTTGCACATTCTGCCCAAAGGAGAATGTGTTGTTATGTTGGCCACAGAATAGCTTGATCTAAGCTGAAGTTATGTCTTTCCTTGTTGCTTAACTTAACGCATTTCAAGTTTTGCTTAACAAACATTTTTCAGTAATAACTATGTTGCGTAGCTTGTTATGGAGCATGATTGGTCGCGCTGTCGCCACGCGCCAAAAAGAACGAGCGTTTACAAAATAATGCAGATAGGGAAGCGACAACTCGGATATCGTCTCTCAAGGACTCTTAGGTTGCTGTTATTAACAGAAAATCAGTTTTGGGGGGTTTGGATTGAAAGCAAGTAAGAAAACAAAGCAAAACAAAGCAATGAAAACAAGCAGTTTAAGAGATTAACAGATAAACTAAAGCGATTAACCTACTGTTCTCGGTTCCCCAACTATCATCGGTTCATGCAAATTCCAAGCCCTAAGCAGATTCTAATCCCCTCCCGGTTGTAGCAACAATTAACAAACGAAATCACTACTACAGATATATGTCCCTATTCTCGAATTAATCAAACGGGGTTAAGCCCTCATGAACTAAGCGAACATGAATGAACACACGCGAAATAACAAACGCGATTAAGTATAGGAACATAACATCACCGAAATGAATCAATACAACACTATACACTCCTGAAATAACAAACAGAAACATATAGCATCGCATTGAAAAGAGATTAGCAACCAAAATAGGAAATACATAACCTCAAGTGTAATTGAAACCAATCACAGTAGATTAATCTAGGAGACTAGCTCTCCATTACAAACTTAAACACAAAAGAAAAGAAAATAAAATAAACTACTGAACTACAACTACTGACTAACTAGCTCTCAGTTCCGCCTTCAAACAGGCTTAAATACAACTTCTGGAATTCGCTGACTCGCGAGGCTAGCACTCCTTCGCGAGGCGAATAATGCGAACAGTCTTCAGCTTTTGGTTCTCTCGCGAGGCGAGCATATATTCGCGAGGCGAGACTCTTCAAATTCCAAACTGTAACGCCCGTGACCTTCAACATGGATGAGCCGTGATGGCTTCTGGTCTTCCAGGGTTGGATTACTCGCGAGGCGAGTCATGTTTCGCGGGGCGAGACAGAGAGGTTTGCAATTTCTGGCACAGTCAC
The DNA here is from genome assembly GCA_030762895.1 of Sophora flavescens. NCBI lineage: Eukaryota > Viridiplantae > Streptophyta > Magnoliopsida > Fabales > Fabaceae > Sophora > Sophora flavescens. The sequence continues at coordinate 279,460,172 of CM061062.1, read as the reverse complement.
CTTCAGGTTCGCGAGGCGAATTCCTTTTCGCGGGGCGAAAGCTCCAGATTTATTTCCTTTTATTAACCTGAAAATAGAAAATAGTATAAGTGCTTTATTTGACTCTAAATCAACTAAGTTAACCTAAAAATACTTTACAGACTCAAAATGCTGCTTAAAGACAATCAAGTCTAATTTGGGTGAAAATGATATAAAATTAGCACAAAGCCAAGGTTTTTCTAGTTATAAAACTAGACTAGCCAGAGGCTGATCAAAATACCCCAAACTTAAACTTTGCTTGTCCCCAAGCAAACTAAAACTCAAAAACTTAAAAAGGACTCAAGACTTGGCAAGCTTAAGGACTCAATCAACTTTGCACAGATTTCAAGCAATATATCAAAACAGTTTTCTTCAATATTCCTCCCTTTTTAACAAAGCAATCCCCACAATCATTCATTCTAAACAATTGAGAATTTCATCATTCAAACAATCATTAATATAAGAAAGGGATCCAAGTTACACACAAAAGGGAGATCACCAAATTCAAACAACTGCCTTCTTCACAAGGACATTTAGTGTTCACTCAATCGCTCAGTTTGTGTCAGGCTAACAACAATTCACTCAATTTCACTTTTAAGAGCACTTCCCATAAATTTGATTTTCATCTCCAAATGATTCCCACAGAAAACATGCATGCAACATCAAAAGGTCTTTTATGGGTTGTAATGGAGCCTGGCTAAGGGTAGCATATACAAAGGATCTAGGCTGAAGACCCTAGGAACTAAGAGAGCATGAAACACTTCAAAACATTGAAATTCCACTTAAGTTCCTTTTCTCATTCATCGTTTTGCCTTTGGTGACTACAGTTTTTTTTTTAATACTTTTATATATTTTTTTCTTGGCCTTTGGCTCCAACCTTTTTTTTTTCTTTTTCACAATCCCAGAATGACATGTCACATCCTGTAGCCACCCCAAACTTAGTTTCTTGCACCCATTCTCTTTCTAAGATTCCATGCTCTCCTAATCCTAAGATCGGGTTAATATGGTTTTCTAGATTTTGGGCTTATAACATTAGGTTATCAAGAATTAACAGGCTAATTAGGCTCAATGGGGCTAACTAGGGAACATGCATTAGGGATGGTTATTTTTAGGCTAAGTAGCTATTTACAAAGAAGATGCCTAAATCATCTGAAGCAAACACATAAACATGCAAACCATAAAGAGATTCAAGCAAATTCAGGAAAGTGCAACTTAAAAAGTGATTTTCACACAGTCAAAAACATGTTAGAGGCTCAAAACCTCACCTGGACATTATTTGCAAATTGTTTGACAGAGATTCTATCCCTAGTGTGTGCTTCCCTTCACCCCAAACTTATCACAAATCATGCCATCATAACAAAATCTCAAAGTTCAGTTTTCAATTTCACATGGGAATCACTTTTCAAAAACAAGAATTTTAAATCCTAGGGGGAAAACAGTCAACAACTATCATGCAATCATTCTATGCAAAATTAATCAAATCCATCAAACTTGCCAATACAAGACTCAACACAACTCCCGAGCTTCTCAAATTATTCAGGAGCTTTATTGAAAACAAAACAGAAATAAAGCAAACTAAAAGGAAAAGGTTTAGAGAAAACTAATTGGAGTGGTCCACCAGGATCCCATTGCTTGTAACATAAGGTCCAAGTGATAGCCAAAGGGTGGGAGTTCATTCCATGCTTCCATAACTTGCAGCCTTGATATGGGAGTGAGTGCTTGACAGTTACGGTGACTCCTTCCAGTGCGGCGGACTTCTCACTCCCTCTTGGGTCAAAGTTGACCGCTTTCTCAACAAAATCCTCCCAATAAAATTGGGGTTCAACCCCTTGGACTGGCCATGGTACAAGATCCAGTGGCTTGAACTCCATTACCGATTGTTCCACAGTGAGAGGTGGTAAACAAGTAGCTGGGGTTACTGGTGCCGCTTCATTTTCTGCACTAACAAATTCATCACCTGCTAAACCTGCAGAAATTTCAGCACACACCACACAAAGGTTAGTGTTAGTAGAGTCAATACATATATCACAATAGATTGAATCAGGAAATGTCTGAATGTCTGGAAATTCAGCAATTAGTTCATCCATCCCATCACTCGCAACACATGCATATGAATTAGTTGAATCATCTACTTCCAAAGGTTCTTCATCATCCTCAAGCACGGTGAAGCAGATGTCCTCCTGATCCTCATTTTCTATATGAACAGGGTCCTCATACCTTTCAAAACATGCTATACATAAAGCAGTGTCAGTACAATCAGCACATGAATTATAATAGATAGAATAAGGGGATTCAACACACAGTTCATCAACAGAAACATTATCAAAATTATCCTCAGAAGTATTGTCAGGAATAACCACTTGTGAATCTGTATGTTCTTCAAGGAGATGTGGAGTTAGCAGTGCAGCCGAGGTGGCGACAATGTGATCAATTTGAATGGCTAACTTCTGAGATTCAGCTTATCTCCTCTGATGGTTTTCAAGACTTTGTTCTACCATTCGCTGATTTTCCTCTATCATTTGCTGAAGGCTTGCTTGGAATTCTGTCATTTGCTTGAACAACTCCTCTAGCGAAGGTTCGGAAGGTGCAGAAGTGGTCACTTGGGGAGGATATGGTGCCAGTGGTGACATTAGTTGTTGGTCCTCATACCAAGGGTTTAGATGGGTTCCCCAGCTCAATAGGAAGACTCTCTTCAAATAAACCCAGCTGAAGATGGAATTCGCCTCAAGATTATACAACCAATCCCTTGCAGCGCCTTCAAGTGAGAGATGGAAAGCTCCCATCTGGATGTGATCTTCTGTTATTCCTTCAGGTCTCAGCATTATAGAACAAACAGCCTGGAATTCCTTCAGGTGCGCCTGCGGATTTTCACCTGCAAAACCACTAAACCTTGGCAACCAGTGCCTTAAACCAGCAAAATCAAGATAATATATGCATGGTGGTTCATAATTAACATTAGGCATGTACCCACACATGTAATTCTCCATGGAAAGCACTAAGATTCACAACCAGACAATGCAGACAAAACTAACTCAGCAAACAGATTTCTTTTTTATTTATTTTTTTTTAAATTTTTTCTGTCGATAACAACCAAGAGTCCCCGGCAACGGTGTCAATTTTTTGGTCGCGCTGTCGCCACGCGCCAAAAAGAACGAGCGTTTACAAAATAATGCAGATAGGGAAGCGACAACTCGGATATCGTCTCTCAAGAACTCTTAGGTTGCTGTTATTAACAGAAAATCAGTTTTGGGGGGTTTGGATTGAAAGCAAGTAAGAAAACAAAGCAAAACAAAGCAATGAAAACAAGCAGTTTAAGAGATTAACAGATAAACTAAAGCGATTAACCTACTGTTCTCGGTTCCCCAACTATCATCGGTTCATGCAAATTCCAAGCCCTAAGCAGATTCTAATCCCCTCCCGGTTGTAGCAACAATTAACAAACGAAATCACTACTACAGATATATGTCCCTATTCCCGAATTAAGCAAACGGGGTTAAGCCCTCATGAACTAAGCGAACATGAATGAACACACGTGAAATAACAAACGCGATTAAGTATAGGAACATAACATCACCGAAATGAATCAATACAACACTATACACTCCTGAAATAACAAACAGAAACATATAGCATCGCATTGAAAAGAGATTAGCAACCAAAATAGGAAATACATAACCTCAAGTGTAAGTGAAACCAATCACATTAGATTAATCTAGGAGACTAGCTCTCCATTACAGACTTAAACACAAAAGAAAAGAAAATAAACTGCTGAACTACAACTACTGACTAACTAGCTCTCAGTTCCGCCTTCAAACAGGCTTAAATACAACTTCTGGAATTCGCTGACTCGCGAGGCTAGCACTCCATCGCGAGGCGAATAATGCGAACAGTCTTCAGCTTTTGGTTCTCTCGCGAGGCGAGCATATATTCGCGAGGCGAGACTCTTCAAATTCCAAACTGTAACACCCGTGACCTTCAACATGGATGAGCCGTGATGGCTTTTGGTCTTCCAGGGTTGGATTACTCGCGAGGCGAGTCATGTTTCGCGGGGCGAGACAGAGAGGTTTGCAATTTCTGGCACAGTCACCTTCAGGTTCGCGAGGCGAATTCCTTTTCGCGGGGCGAAAGCTCCAGATTTATTTCCTTTTATTAACCTGAAAACAGAAAATAGCATAAGTGCTTTATTTGACTCTAAATCAACTAAATTAACCTAAAAATACTTTACAGACTCAAAATGCTGCTTAAAGACAATCAAGTCTAATTTGGGTGAAAATGATATAAAATTAGCACAAAGCCAAGGTTTTTCTAGTTATAAAACTAGACTAGCCAGAGGCTGATCAATGATCATTCCTATTTTTACGAAGGCACAAGATTGAGAAAAATGGAATTTACTATCATAAATTTTTTAAAAGAAAGAAATAACGGTTTCAAATGTCTACTGTTTTGGCCATGAAAAAGACCTGTGGTTTTTTTTTAAACCTTACTCTTTTGGTTGGCTTATTACCTAATGGAATTGATTGAATTATGATGCACATCATAATGTATCAAGTTTGTCGTCACTATGTATCCATGTTAATTTTGATCAAGGATATCTAGATGATACATGTGATTGTGATTTAATTATTAAGACACATATTGTATTGGTGTCTTATTTTTTATTAATTAGTGGCATATGTTTGCTATCAATATGTTGGGATCTTAATGTCTTGGGCATAATATATCCTGGTATGAGTTAGTTTTGGAAGTCTATGTGAATGTTTGGTTACGAAAGTGATTTGTGTACATAGTTTGGAATGACATTTAGTCATTGTTTTATGGGATTTTTTTCCCTGAATTATTACATATGATTGCCTACCCAAAGGGGCCTATGTTATAATTCTAGTGAATTTCTTGAAGTACGCTTGCAAAGACACAAATATCTGTTAGCCACAATGACTTGGATATATGTTTGCCTAAAGGAGACAATATTTGAGTTGGGTTGTAGTCTAATACGTTAGCTTCATGGTTAAGAGACATTTTGATATTTGTCTCCCTTGCCCAAATAAGAGTGTTTAGTGGATAATAATATCCTCAAATGACTTGTGTTATTAATGACATAATTTTATGTTACCAAAATAGTACCCGTGTTAATATATATTTATAGATCCGAGGATTTTATCATATGTCCTATCTTGGTTGATTTCCTACTTGAAATCATGATTTTACTATCAGATTTATTTATTGAAGATTTACTATGAGTTTTATAAATCTAACATGGCTGGATCTTGACATCAGTGGGAGGATTTTGACTTTTGTCATTATTTGATGTTAAGAATGATAGTACAAATATTTGATGAAATATATAACTTTGGGATATTTTGATATTTTGGATATTAGAATATTTTTGAATATCATAGATATTTTATAATGCCTATTGATCTAGAAATTATATGACATCATAATCATGATATGAAATGTATTCATAACATTTGATGCTTTGACAAAATAGCTTCAAGTTTCTTTTAAAAAAATAATTTTCTGCATTTTATCGCATGCTATGTTGTTCCGCACTACATAAAGTGTTTGGTTAAGAAACTTGTGACATGACTTCACATTGAAAATTATTGTGATAATAGTGATACATTAAAATGGCGTTAAGCATTTGGAAGCGAAGCAATTGATATCAAATATGTTTTGAAAAACAAAGATATGATGGTTAAACACATTTGTGTTAATTTTGCATTATTTGTTCCACTAACCAAGGGACTCGGGCCTTAGAGTTTAAAAAAAATCATGTTGAGTACATGGGCATTGTGAGTTCGTATAATGGGCTTGGTTAGTGGGAGCTTGAGTTTATGTAACTCTTCTCTATGATATCATATTTTTATTTTGAACACTTTGGTGTTTCTTGTGATATTTTCCATTTGATTTGAGAAATTAATGATAAGTTAAATATTGTTTTATATACTTTTGTATATGTATATCAAATGTGGAAATTTAAAGCTCGGTGTCATTGGGACCACTATGCACGTGGTCAATGCCATGTTGGAGCTGAGGCATTATTACTTTATAAGCTCGGAGTAGTTGGGACCACCGTGCCCATGGTCGATGCCATGTTGGAGCTGGGCATCATGAAAATTTAAAGCTCGGTGTCATTAGGACCACTATGCCCGTGGTTGACACCATGTTGGAGTTGAGGCATTATTATTATTTTGAAAGCTCGATGTGTCTGGGACCACTATGCCCGTGGTTGATGGCATGTTGGAGCTGGGGCATTATGAATTTTTAAGCTCAGTATCGTTGGGACCACTCTGCCCGTGGTCGATTCCACTACAAGAAAATGCATAATTACCGACGGAAATTTTCCAACGGATATGGTCTTCGTCGAAATTTTAGGAATTACCGACGAAAATAGTCGTCGGTAACGTAGAATAACAAAAGTTGTCAAAGTTTCCGATGGAAAGTCCGACGGTAATGTTACTGACGGACTATTCCGTCGGTAAATCAGTCGGAAAAAAGACGGGATCCTGAAAAAATTAGCGCCAAAGATTACCGATGGACATATCTGTTGGTAACGTTCTGTCACTAACCATTTTTCGAATTTCCGACGGAAATGTCCATCGGAAACTTGTTATTAATTTCCTCCGTAAACCTTTCCCCCTCCCCACTTTCCCTTTTCTTCTCTCTCTTTATCGCTCTGCACTCTGTCGCAGCCATCCACCACCACACCGCTGCCACCCACCACCAGCGCCCCCCACCACCACCTGCTCCCTCCCTCTCTCTCTTCCCTCCCTCTCTCTCCTCTTATTAGTGCGCAAACAGTCCCCCAAGCTCGCGCGGTTCTGCCTCCACCAGAACCCCTCGGACCACCGCGTGCCGTCCCCTACAGCACCACTCCCTCGTCGTTTCTGCCACCTGCACCACACATGTGAGCCACCTCCAACCCTCATCCTTGATTTTTTTATGCTTTGTTTTTTTGTACTGTAAATGCTATATCTGTATCTATAGCAAGGTTTACAAAACCGGACCGGTCATCGAACCGGTGAAGGCAGCGGTTCGAGGTTCAATGGTCCAACCGAGGTTGAACCGTGGTTGAACCGGTTATAATTAAATAATATTAGTTTAATTTTCAATATAATATTTATAACAATATTAAACAAAAAAACAACATAACAACTAAAACTATTAAGCACAATTTTTATTATTTTGAAATTAAACTAAATAAATATAAAGATATATGTTAAAATCATCTTCATAGGGAAAACCAACCCAAAATCTACAACCAGCCCACATATGTTAGAAAACAAAAGAATTGGGTTTTGGCTAGGATGATCCAAATCCTTTTATACTAATTTTTTTTTTAAGAAAACCGGTTCAGGCCGGTTCACTACCGGTTATGACCGGTTTTACCGGTTTTGAACCGGTTTTCCGGTTTTTGCACTGGTTCAATGCATGACCGGTTTTTCCTACTGACTGGACCAGCCATGGTCCCGGTTCCCGATCGGACCGGCCGGTCCGGTCCGGTTTTCAAAACCTTGATCTATAGTGAAGATTAATTATCATTCTTTACAAATTGGAAGTAAAATCTTCATGTTGCCAATGATAGAATTCGGTATCAATTGCTTGCTTATATGTTTCAGTGTTTGCTGAAACAAATTATTCCATGATTTGGTTGAATCTCGTTGTCCTTACAGGGTAGCTTGATTATATTATTCGATATTAGTGATGATAAAACTAGATATTTTCTTGTTAAAAAATGCTTCTTGAAATTAAAGTAGCTCTCATAGAAACTTCAAGTTCTTGGTTCTATGTAGCTCCAAGTTATTTTTAGAAATGTAATATACATTCATATTGTAAGCAACTTCATTTTTTAAACAGACTCCTAGGTTTTTGTATATGAAAATAAGAAATGGTAGGAGATGTTCAAAGTAAACATGTTATTAGGTTTTTGTATATTGTCTAATATGCAAATGGTTTGATTTTTGGTTTTAGTTTTGTGTGTGTTGAGGGCTGCCGGAGGTTGACATCGCCACCGTCGCCAGTTGCATACACTTTCTTGGGTTGCCAAAGGTACTGAGGATTTTTTATTTTGAGATATTTAAAATGTTCAGTGCATGCTAAGAAATTGTGTAAATAAATTTGTGTAATTAGTTGTAATTTCTATATGTATGTCTAACTGTATATATGTGTGTATTTTTTGATATATCTGTCGTCTGGCTTGTAATTAAATTTTGTATCTTAGTTGTAAAGTTGTTTTTTAAAACAATTTGTAAAGTTGTTAATGTATTGTTTGTGCTAATTACGTAAATTAATTAACTAATTTACTGAATAATATAAATTCATAAGGACAAAATTTAGTGTAGGTTGGGTTAGTCAACTAATAAAATCGTTTTCCTCCCATATATATACTTGCAGTCGTGATGGAGCTGACAATAGCGGTGGTAATCGATTAAACGTGGGCAAGATCGTTTGTACGTACATAAGCTTGAATTAATCAATAAATTATTAACATAATAATTAGTAATTAGTTTTTTAAAATAATAATTAATAATTAATTAAGAAGATAATTAAATCATTAATTTTAAAATATAAAAAAATAATAATTAAGAGTGTCATAAGAAATAATACCAATTAGCTTTGAACTACGAATTTGTGTTAGACTTCATAAGATTGACAAATATTTAAAGGTTAACAAAAAACTAAATATTATTAATTGATAATTATAATATGATATTTAGAATAGTAAGTAGTAATAAAAATAAAATTGTAAAAAAGATTCAAGAATTTTTTTTATATAATTAGAGAAGTTATAACACCAATTAGTGTAATTAGTAGTTGATTCTTTATGTTTGTCAATTTTTGATGTCTTTACGCACTTTACATTGCAAAGTGTGGGGAATAATTAATTTAACAAAATTGCATGTATCCTATGAACTTGAATTTCAAGTACAAAGGGTAAAATTGTAATGTTACTTAAAGTTATATTTTATTATAGAGTACAATTAATTATACGTTGTTGAGAAAAACCTTAGTCACCCATTCGAGGTTCAATATTATTGAGCATGTGTACTCGTGATCATGGTATCGCTCATTTTGTTAATTCTTGAATTGTCCAATTGGAACAGTTTGGGAATAAACTTTATCTCCACTGATATACTAATTACTCGTTGATTCTCATATGTTAAATAGTCGATGAAATTTCAGGTCGAAGCATTTCCTTTTTTTCTCCGAGTCCATACTTGGTTGTGGTATCTTACCGCGGTCAAGTCGTGTGCCTGGAGACCAAGGGGAAATGCTACTGAAATTTCGTCAGCTATAAGACATAAGAAGTGATGAGTAACTAGTATAATACAGTGGTGAAAATGTTTTTCCTCGAATGGGATAGGGCCACACCTTTTAAGGAAAGAGAGTGATATGGGGTTATAGTATCATGTTTAAAAATACGTCAATTTATCTGAAAATGCAGAAGGATGAAATATTATCCTCTGAACCGTAGTTGAGTGTATGATAGGAACGAGTCTGGGAGACGACTTCTGAAACAATCATTTGTAGCTAGAGCTGAGGAGTTTATATCGAAAGCCAAGCAGCATTGTGATTATACCGAAGAGGGGGGATTGGATGTCCATGGACAAAGTGCAATTGTATGGCGGTTTTGAGTGATGATGACGTGAAGTTACACCTATACCGACGTGGGTTCAAGCCTAATTATTGGATATGGACCGATCATGGTGAGGAGTTGCCGGATATTGATTTGAATGAAGTCGGTGGTGACGATCTTGACATGGGTGCATCAGGCAGTGGCTACCACGACGACTATGTTGAACAACTCTAGTCAATGCATATGATGGTCGATGATTGTCTTGGGCAACATGGGAATTTTGAGGCGGATGAGTATGATGACATGGAAGAGCCTCCTCATGAATCGGCGCAGAGATTCTACAATATATTGTTAGAGACAAATAAGTCATTGTTTGAAGGGGCGTCAGATTCAAAATTATCAATTTGTGTTAGACTTCTAGCTTGCAAGTCCAATTGGAATGTCTCCGAGTAGTGCTTGGAGTTCTTTTGTAAAATGCTTCAAGATGTGACACCCTTCAAAGAGTTGTTGCCAAAAAGTTATTATGATGCGAAGCGGTTGGTGTCGAAACTGGGGTTGGGGTCTAAGAGGATTGATTGTTGTACGAACGGGTGCATGTTATATTATGACAGTGCTTCGAGGACAAATGATAGTGCGCTGGAAGAATGTTAATTTTGTCAGACACCAAGGTACCGCGTTCAAAGTATTGAACGTAGTAAGAAAAAACCAGTTCCTGCGATGGCAATGTTCTATCTGCTAGTAATTCCAAGGTTGCAGAGACTGTTTGTATCAACACAAACTGCGGGATAGATGAGGTGGCATTATGAAAATAGAGGAACTACGGGCATTATACGCCACCCTTCTGATGGTGAAGCATGGAAACATTTCGATCGGGTACACCCTGATTTTGCAACAGATCCTCGTAATGTACGACTTGGGCTGTGCTCAGATGGGTTTACCTCGTACATTCAGGCATCAGTCTCGCCATATTCATGTTGGCCGTTGATTGTTACAGCGTACAATATTCCTCCTGAGATGTGCATGTCAAAACCGTATATGTTTCTGACTTGTCTCATATCGGGACCATCTAATCCAAAGGCTGGGATATATGTATATTTGCAGCCTCTGGTCGATGATTTGAAGAAATTGTGGGATGGTGTGTTGACGTATGACGTTTCCAATAAGCGAAACTTTATGATGAGGGCGTCACTTATGTGGACTATCAACGATTTTCCTACATATGGCATGCTCTCTGGTTGGGGGACCCACGGTAAATTGGCGTGTTCGTATTGCATGGAACATGGAAGGACTTTTACCCTAAGATATGGTGGCAAACGTTCCTGGTTTGATTCTCATCATCGGTTCTTAGATCCCGACCATCCCTTCCGAAGGAATATCCAAGCATTCAAAAAGAATCAGACAAAAGAGGAAGGTCCACTACCTTTGTTGACTTCTGAACAAATATGGGGCCGGGTTAGAGATCTTCCTAAAGTCACTGAAGCAGGTGTGTCAAAATTATATCGGTATGGAGAATGGCGTAACCGGACAAGTATTTTTTGGGAACTACCGTACTGGAAGGATAATTTGTTAAGACATAACCTTGATGTGATGCATATTGAGAAGAATTTATTTGACAACATTTTTAACACGGTTATGAATGTGTCTGGTAAGACGAAAGACAATGAGAAGACAAGGATGGACATAGCTCTGTACTGTAGACGAAAGGATTTGGAGCTGAAGCCGCAGCCTAATGGAAAAATGGTCAAACCAAAAGCTTGTTACACTCTAACCGTCGATGAAGCCAAGTCAATTTGTCGGTGGTTAAAAGACCTTAGGACCCCTGATGGTTATTCCTCTAATTTGGTACGATGTGCTGAAGTAAGAACGGGGAGGCTTCATGGGATGAAAAGTCATGATTGTCATGTATTCATGGAGTGTTTGCTTCCTATTGCTTTCGGCTCGATGCCCCAGCATGTTTCAAACCCGCTTACAGAAATCAGTCATTTCTTCAAAGATATATGCTCTGCAACTTTAAGAGCGGATGGTCTGACGAAGATGGAAGAAAACATTCCAATAATTCTGTGCAAGATGGAGAGGGGTTTTCCCCCAGGATTTTTTGACTCAATGGAACATCTCCCTGTCCATCTCGCATATGAAGCGAGGCTTGGTGGACCAGTACAATATAGGTGGATGTATCCGTTTGAAAGGTAATTTTATTATATTTTGATATTTAAATAATTAGCGTCCCTTGAATAATGTCTTGTCACTAATGTTTTTATTACTTAGATTCATGGGCGACTCTAAACGATCAGTTAAAAACAAGGCTAGGGTGGAAGGATCAATATGTGTGTCTTACTTACACCGTGAGACAACTCATTTTTGTTCCCACTATTTCAACAACTTCATGTTGGCCTCGAGAAATATTAGGAACGAGGTAGATGCTTATACTACAGGGTATCCTTATATGCTATCTGTATTTAATCTTCCTAGACGTCATGCTGGCAAGGAGCTTACTTACTGTTTAAGTGATGAGGAGTATGCATCGGCCCGTGTTCATGTCTTGATAAATTGTACAGGGGTGAAACCATACCATGAGTAAGTATCAACGACCAATCTTTGAATGAATCACATGTTATATCAATTTCTCCTTTAACACATAGTACACATTTTATTTGTCAGTGTGTTCCTGCAAATTAATCAATTAAGTGAACAAGATGCATATGCTCGTACACATGCAGATTTTCTTGAATGGTTCAAGCAATAAGTAAGTGTCATATAACTTAGCAAACAATATATTAAGCTTAATTGCCACTTTAAAAGTAAGTATTTAATATGACTTACCTATTCGTAGGTGTATCAGCAATCATTAAGCTTGACTAATCAACACTTGAGAGATTTAGCGTACGAGCCCTATAGTTGTGTTAGATCATGGCATACATACTTTGTTAATAGGTACAAATTCCACACAGATGCATGGAACATGGGCAAAAAGACAATTAATAGCGGGGTTGTCATACAGGATGAAGGTAATGGTGATTTTTATGTGGTCATAAAACACATATTCGAGTTACAATACAATACTACTACTTATCCTATGTGTGCAAAGAATACTTGTTTGAGTGTTGAGCCTGAAGAGGCTAGGTGTGCAAGGAACACTTGTTTGAATGTTAAGCCTGAAGAGGCTAGGTGTGCAAAGAATACTTGTACTGTAATTTACTCAGTTATAGTGGAAACCTGGTGCTACCAAGAAACTGGACGTAGCCTTGTGGATTGTGGGGTGAACCAGTATAAAACGGTTGAATGATATTCCTCTTCCCCTATCTCTTTATTTTGATTAAGTATTATTCTGTTCAAGCTTTTAACTTGGGGAGTTAATATTGTGAATATCAAACTCTGGTTTACTCTTCTCTGTTTGCTTGTGTATTCTGTCTGAATATTAGACGTATCACTCGTCTGATTTTCTAAAATCTAAGTTTTAGTTGTTGTGCCTGCGAAAATATTATTAAGTAACCAAAAAATTGGTAAACACAATTCAACCCCCCTTCCTGTGTTAACTTTGGTTATTTCAATTGGTATCAGAGCTTAGCCTCTGGGTTGATCACTTAACAGTGTAGAGGAAAAGATCTTGGAGATGACAGGAGAAGCTAGCACAAGCAAGTATCATGCTGGAGAAGGATCCTCAATGTCGAGACCTCCTTACTTCAATGGAGAGGACTACATTTACTGGAAAGAAAAGATGAAGTGGTTCTTACAGTCCACTAACTCTGATCTTTGGGATTTCATTGAAGAAGGCCCCTTTGTCCCTAAAGATGACAATGGAAATGAAGTTCCTAAAGCTAACATGACCTCTGAGCCAAAGACAAAGTGACAATCAAATGCCAAGGCTAGATATGCAGTCATGTGCACCTTGAGCAGAGAAGAATTTGAAAAAGTGTGTGCTTGTGAATGTGCAAAAGAAATATGGGATTCAATAGCAGTTGCTCATGAAGGAACCAGCAAAGTCAAAGAGACCAAAGTCAGCATGTTGGTTAGAAAGTATGAGCTATTTAAATGGAAAAAGGAGAAACTATTGGCCAAATGTATGGAAGATTTCAAACCATAACCAATGGACTGAAATCACTGGGAAAAATTTACAAGACTGAGGAACACATTCAAAAGATTCTCAGAAGTCTTCCAAAGCAATGGAGACCACTTGTGACTGCTGTATCTCAGGCCAAAGACTTAACAGTAATGAAGCTAGATAAGCTTCTTGGCATTCTCCAAATCCATGAACAAGAGCTGATTGAAGAAAACAATGGAAAGAAAAACAAATTCATTGCCCTCAAAACTGACAAAAAAATCATCTAGAGGAACCTCATCAAAAGCTCTCAAAGCTGATGAATCTTCAGAGGAATCCGAGGAATCAAATGAAGATTATGAAGATGATGAACTCTCTCTTTTCACTAGAAAAATGAAAAAGCTTTGGAAGAAAATAAACTTCAAAAAGGACAAACCTTTCAGACGCTTCAACAAAGAGAAAAACGAAGATGGAGGATCTCATGACAAGAATGCCATTGTGTGTTATGAATGTAAGAAGCCTGGTCATATCAAAGCAGAATGCCCTCAGCTTAAAAAGCAATCTCCCAAGAAGTTCTTCAACAAAAAGAAGAAAGGAATGATGGCCACTTGGGAAGATCTTGATGAAAGCTCCACTGAAAGTGAAGGAGAGGAGCTTGAAGCAAATCTCTATCTTATGGCAAATATTGACTCTGAATCAGACACTGAGGTACATTATTAACTTGAGAAATTGAATGATGCCTTTGATGAATTGTTGGAAGAATCCAAATATATGTCTAAAGCTTTCAAATCCATGAAGAGACAGTATGTTAAACTCTCAAATGAGTATACACAGAAATCTCAAGAGTGTGAAAAGTTAGCTGAAGAAAATAGTATGCTTAAGACTGAAAAGTCTAAAGCTGAGATCTCAGTTGAAACTCTACCTTCTAAAGAAATTAATAAACTTCAACAGAAAGTAGAATAGCTCACCATAGATCTTGCCAAATTTGTTAATGGTAGAGATAATCTGACTAAACTTTTGGGAAGTCAGAGGCACCCCCTTAACAAAGAAGGACTAAGATATTCCAGTCAAGAACATCATAAAGGATCAACAAAGTTCTCAAAAATAATTGTCAAATCTGTATCAAATAAACCTATATGCACATGCTGTGGAAAAACTGGACATATCACGTCTAAGTTTATCTACAAAAAGAGAAAGAAGTCTTCAGTGACTCCTTATACTAACAGAAAAGGACCTAAGAAAGTATGGGTACCTAAGTCCATGATCATTTCTGTTGCAGACCTACTTAACAGGACAAAAGAAACACCTATCATGGTACCTGGACAGTGGATGCTCGCGACATATGACACGAGAAAGGTCTATGTTCCTAGACCTCCAACCTAAGAAAGGTGGACATATGACTTTTGGTGGCAATCAGAAAGGAAAAGTTGTTGGTGTAGGTAAAATTGGTGGTAAACTTCCCTTGCCCATTATCTGTGATGTTTTATATCTGAAAGGGCTGAAACATAATCTGCTTAGCATAAGTCAATTATGTGATAATGGATTTTCTGTATCTTTTTCTAAAGATGCATGCATAGTCATTGACAATAGTGGGAAGACACTCTTTTCTGCTAAAAGGCAAAACAATATGTATAAGATTGACCTGTCTGAACTTTCAGATCAAAGTGTAACATGCTTTATGTCTAAAGAGGATGAAAAGTGTCTATGGCATAAAAAACTAGGACATGTTAGTATGAAACAAATTTCTAAATTGAAAAAGCATAACCTTGTGAGAGGATTGCCTGATATTTCCTTTAAGAAAGATATTCTGTGTGATGCATGTCAGAGAGGTAAACAAGTAAAATCAAGTTTCAAATCTAAGAAAGAAGTCACTTCCTCTAGACCTTTGCAACTGTTACACATGGGTACTCTTCTTAACCCACAAGGAAGAGTCTTATAAGGTCTTTACAGTATTCATTAAGAGAGTACAGAATGAGCATGGTTTCTGTATTTCTGCTATTAGAAGTGATCATGGAGGAGAATTTTAAAATGAGCAATTCAAACAGTTCTATGAGGAAAATGGTATTTCTCACAATTTCTCTGTACCTAGAACTCCACAGCAAAATGGAGTGGTTGAGAGAAAGAATAGATCTCTTTAGGAGATGGGAAAAACAATGCTAAATGAAAATAATCTTCCCAAGTACTTCTGGGCAGAAGCCTTTAACACTGCTTGTTATGTGCAAAACAAAATACTGATTAGACCTATCCTAAATAAGACTCCTTATGAATTGTGGAAAGGTAGAAAACCCAACATATCATATTTTCATTCTTTTGAATGTGAATGTTATAATCTTTATACAAAAGATCATCTTGGCAAATTTGACTCAAAAGTAGATAAAGGCATATTCATTGGATATTCTGAAATGTCTAAAGCTTTTAGAATCTTTAAATATAGAACTTCTGTTGTAGAAGAATCAATTCATGTAAAGTTTAATGATGGTTTGAAGACTGGTAGGGAACTATCAGATCTAGAAGAGGATGTTGCAGGTATTGAACTTAATCCTACAGTGGAAGAATCTTCAGACAAGCCAAAAGTAGAAGTGTCTGAAATTTAGACAAATGATGATGCGTCTGAAACTTAGAATTTAAAGAAAGATTGGAAATTCAAGACCTATCATCCAGAAGATCTTATTATTGGAAGTCCATCTCAAGGAGTTAGAACCAGATCTGCTTTCAACGAAAACAACAACATGGCCTTCATATCAGATTTGGAACCCAAAAAGATTGAAGAAGCCTTGCAACATGAAAGCTGGATTCTAGCCATGCAAGAAGAACTAAATCAATTCAAGAGAAATGATGTCTGGACTCTAGTTTCTAAACCCAAGGAGAAATCTGTTATTGGAACCAGATGGGTATTTGGAAACAAACTGGATGAAGATGGAAAAGTGGTAAGAAACAAAGCAAGATTAGTTGCTCAAGGTTATAATCAACAAGAAGGTATTGATTTTACTGAAACTTTTGCACCTGTAGCTAGATTAGAAACAATTAGAATTCTTATCTCATATGCTTCTCAACATGATATAACTCTTTATCAAATGGATGTTAAAAGTGCATTCCTAAATGAAATAATTGAGGAAGAAGTGTATGTGAAGAAACCTCATGGTTTTGAGGACTCTGAAAATCCTCACCATGTCTATAAGTTTAAGAAAGCTTTATATGGACTCAAACAGGCTCCAAGAGCTTGGTATGATAGGCTAAGTACATATCTAATGGAAAATAATTTCATTAGAGGAAAAGTAGACACTACACTTTTTAAGAAATGTTCAAAGAAAGACTTCATAGTAGTACAGATTTATGTTGATGATATTATATTTGGTGCTACTAATGAAAAGCTCTGCAAAGAGTTCTCTTAGTTGATGCAGAATGAATTTGAAATGAGCATGATGGGAGAGATGAAGTTCTTCCTTGGTCTTCAAATAAAACAGACAAGTGATGGAATATATATTCATCAACAGAAGTACACCAAGGAACTTCTGAAAAAGTACAAAATGGAAAATTCAAAGCATATGAGTACTCCTATGCATCCATCAATTGTTCTAAACCAAGATGAGGAAGGTAAAAAGGTAGACCAAACTGTCTACCGAGGTATGATTGAATCTCTTCTATATTTAACTGCTAGCAGACCTGATATTCAATTCAGTGTTTGTCTTTGTGCTAGATTTCAATAAGACCCTAAAGAATCTCACCATAAGGCTGTTAAAAGAATTTTCAGATATTTGATTGGAACCACTAACCTTGGTCTATTATATAAGAAAGCTGAAGATTTCAGGTTAGCTGGATTCTGTGACTCTGATTTTGCTGGAGATAGAATTGATAGAAAAAGTACCAGTGGAGGATGTCACTTCATTAGAGTAAATATGATTTGCTGGTCAAGCAAAAGGCAAAGTGCCATTGCTCTATCAACTGCTGAAATTGAGTATATATCTGCAGCTCGTTGTTGTTCACAACTGCTTTGGGTAAAATATCAACTTGAGGATTATTCAATGTTTGAGCATAATATACCTGTTTGGTGTGATAATACTAGTGCTATTAATCTATCTAAGAATCCCATACAACATTCTAGAGCAAAACATATATAAATTAAGCATCATTTTATTAGAGATTATTTTCAAAAGGATGTTTTTGAAATTAAGTTTGTAACCACTATATATCAGTGGGCATTTACAAAACCCTTAAGTGAAGATAGATTTTTTTTTATGAGAAGGAATCTTAATATGCATAATGTGTCTGAATGAGGGCTTGCTGATATGTCTGAAAATTTTACCTGTCTAAATTTTGTTTTTTGTTTGACTCGTCTATTTTAAGCTAAGCGTCTAATGACGTGGCTAAAAGCAGTTGGTGCTAAACCCTGACTGGGACATATGTACATTTTATTTTTTTTCTTTTCCCTCATTTTCTGAAAAACGTTTCGTTTATTTACAACTGTCTTTTCAAAATTTATTGCTGTTTATAGCAACAATCTCTCTCTCCTCTTTCCCAATGCAAAAAAAAAAAAAACACTCAAGTGTTTTAATAAAAGGAATTCGTGTCGTTTCAAAACTACTCACTCAAAGTCTCTTGCTCACAATCTCTCTCTAAACTCTTTTCATCTTCATCTCTTCGAAACCCTTCCTTTACAAACCCTAAAAATCTTCTCCTCTGAAACAATGGCACCTAAAAGTTTTCTTGAAGATGTTGCCGAAAGATCCAGACTTTCTTTAACAGAACTAAAGAAAGTGTATCCTGGAAGTATCCCTAACTTCTGAGTTGAAGAACAAAGGACTTGATGTCAAGCCAGAGATCGCGCATGCAGGGTGACTACCATTCTTCCAGATTATGGAAGATGTCTATCCTTCCTTGGTAAGGGACTTCTTGAAAAACTCTAAAGTCACCAAGGACAGCACAACCTTCATGACCTCTGGTGATGTTGATGAAGACCATGTCTTCATCACCCATGAGTCACTCGCTGAAGTGACTAAGTGCCCTAGAGAAGGAGCGGGCTACGACAAAAGCTGGGTGAAGAATCAAGGTGGCGAGGCAGCTGTGAACCTTGTACTGTATGGAGTTCCCAAGCCAAAGGACATTGATTCAAAGTTCTTAACTCCAAAGGCAAGATTTCTTCATGTTCTTCTAATTAACCGTGTGATACCTAAAACTGGTTCTAGGGATCATGTGAGTAAGATAGAAAAATTTTCTATCTACCACTCAGTCCAAAGTATCAAGATAGATATCATAGATTTAATTTTTGGACACATGCTGAAAACTGTTAAAGGGAAGTCCAAAGGTGGATATCCCTATGGCATGCTTCTGACAAGAATCTTCAGAGCCAACTCTTTGAACAACATGTCACAAGCTTTCCATGCTTATCTCTTCACAGAGATAACCTCAAAGACCCTGTCTTTGATGAAAATTCAACTTCAACCAATTGCAGAACCTTTAACTGTTGAAGCATTTTCCTCTGCTGCACCTGCTAGTGAAAGACTGAGCATTCCAGTAGTTAAGGCTGAACCTTTTGAGGAACCTGTTGAAGAAGAAAGGCCTCAACTTCAAAGGAAGAAGAGGAAAGTTACTCTCTCAATTACTGAAGCTTCTATGTTTCAAGATGGTTCTGATGTCTCTCAGGTTGTTGAGCCTGTTATCGAATCCTCTGAGCAAGTTGCTGCTTTTGCTCCTACTGCACCTAGTTTAACAAAAGTCTTCAACAGGAAGAGAGCGGTGTAAGCTGAGGGGAAATCTCAATCAGAAGAGACAGTGATCCCTAAGAAAAAGAGGACCACTGTGACAAGAAGGAAATTGGTATTACCTTCTACTACCTCACCATCACCCTCACCTCAAAGATAATCCTCATTTCAACCTCAACCAACAGCCACAACAACCTCCATTCCACAACCATCATCATTGCCAATGTCTCCACAAAGAGCACCAACACCACCACTACAAAGAATACCATCACCTCAACCACAACAAAACACCCATACTCCACCTTCTTCACCAAAAATTCCAACTCCTTCACACACATCACTCATCCATCACTCTTCTGAACCCAATCCTACCATATCAGAAACTCACATGTCTGATACTTCCACACCACAAACATCTCATCATTCTGACATTCTTCTCATTAAGGATGTCACCGTCTTTGATTATTTTTACAATCCCACTTCTCCACCTTCACCCAAAATACAAACCCCTGATTACATCAGAAACCAGAACCAAGTCCCTCTGAGAATAATCTTTCCAGATTTATTCTCTGAAACAAGACACAACCCACTCCCTTTAGCCACTTTACCTCCATATCACCTATCTTCCAGAACCATTCCCTTCTCTATCACAGATGAGTCTTGCTCAAATTTTCTCAGTAGCAAAGACTTGGATGTCATTGCTTCACTTGAAGTTGAAAGGCAGCTTGTTAAGCTTGCCAGAAAACAAAAACCAGTAAACAAATGGCTCTTCAATCCTCACATCTTCATGAGATCCTCTACTGAGCTCAAAGTAATGCCTGACTCCATGGCCTTGAAAGGAAAGAAAAAAGTCATTGACTTGCCTGGAGATCAACAATTCTGTCCGATCAAGCTCAATGACAACAAATGCACATCCAGACTGAGACTGTTCACTACAGAGACCCATCACAAGTTTCTAAAAGTCAGAGACATCTACTGGAGATGTGGCTCTAGCTCTGGAGAGTATGAAGAAGAGAAGAAAACAATTACAACCAAAGGTAGCCAAGCCTATGCTCTCTATCGTTTTTCCCCTTCAATTTTTACAATTAATGTTTTTCCAGACCCTCAGCCTGAGAACCACATTATCATTGAAGAGTTACCTCCTACTCCTCCTTCTAATCCATCTCCTCCATCCGCATCTGCAACTGCAATAGCTACAACAGATTCTACTGCTGTAGTTGCCTATGATCCTGCTGCCCATAAGAGGCTAGATGAAATGTCTTCAAGTTTGCAGACTGTCATTCAAAGACAGGATGAAGCAATTGCTCAGCAAGCTGCATTTCAAGCTCAAATGTTAGCTCAGGAGCAAGCAATGCAGAAGATGATGGAAGCTTTCTTCAAAAGCCAAGGAGGCCCTAGTTCTTAGATCTTAGGACTTCGTTTTTTTTGTTTTTTTTCTCTTGAGCCATGCAATGTACTAGTCAGTGATGTCTATCACTTGTAACACTTCTGACTCTGATTATATGAAGTGAATTTTTTTTTATATTGCTTTTGGCTATCTGCCTTAATATATCCGTCTTACTTACTTTTTGAATGATGCCAAAAGGGGGAGGAAAATAGAAAATATAATAGAAAAATAAGAAAATTAGTTCTGACTTTGTGTTTTTTTGTTACAAAAGTTATCATTGCTCTGACATAATTTGCTCTAAATATTTGTTTATTTGATGCATAAACTAAGGGGGAGCATTAAAAATTATATCTTCTGAAATTTCTCTTATTGCTTTTTGATGTTCAATAAAATCTGAAAAATTATTTGTCATCATCAAAAAGGGGGAGAATGTTGAGACCTCATAAGTCTGAAACACATTCAATGTGTAAATTCTCTAAGTTTTGATGATTCCAAATAGACTAAGTATGGTAATATTGAACCTTATGAAATTACTGACAAATCTGATAAGTGTGCAGAAAATTAGATTTAAGGTCACTCGTCTGATTTTTAGTAGAGCTCAGCTTATAAGACCTGTCTGAAAACCACTCGCCTGATTTAGTCAAAGACCAAGTCAACGCGCTATCGAGATCTGATTTTACTTGATGACGTGGCAAGAAGCATCTGTTTGAAACAGGCTCAATTGATCACCTATCTGACTTTTGGAATAAGCTAGCACCCGTCTAGTTTTGGACTGCATGATCACCCGTCTAGTTTTAGACTACATGATCACCCGTCTAGTTTTGGACTGCATGATCACCGTCTAGTTTTTGGACCGCTTGAGCACTCGTATGATTTATGATTACTTCTCACCCGTCTGATTTTCCAACTCTAGTATAATGTCAGTTTGTCAGAAATGAAGTCCAAGTCGTCTTATTCATATCAAATGCCTTCCTTAAGGACCTCGAAGATCTCTGGACAATAACTCAAAGGATAAAGAATAAAGAATGTTTGTTTCAAGGTTTTAAGGAATAAAACACGCAATCTTCGTACCACAGCAGTAACCTTTTAGCTGTTTAGTACAAAGTAAAAGTGCTTTCTGGAAAGTGAACTGACTGTTGTACTAAAAGAGGAAAGATTTCTGCTGCGAGTACAAGAAGCCTGCTGCTGCCTACTCTGATATAACAACTGATTCAGATTAAAATGTACTCTTGGACAACCTTGTCAAAGCTAAACGTTCCCAAGTATTTAATGTTTATACAGAACGAATCTTTGGCATTAATGGTATCTCAGAAGCTCAAATCAAAAGAACGCATTTTCTGAAGCTGTGTCTAAACGGATCTCTTGATTGAAGCATTTAAATAAATCAAACAATGAAGATGAAAACAAGAAGTTGAATATCATTAAGAACATTGTGCAGAAGCATTTACACTCCTCATTAACTTCTTCATTCTTTCATTGAATACACCTTCAATCATTTGATATTAATTCGCAGTCTTTCACACTTCATATTTATTCCACTCCTTGAGTGTGATCTGAAAGACTTGCAAGTTGTATTAATTATACAAAACCTTTATATTCCTTGTGTGTTGAGCCTGAAGAGGCTAGATGTGCAAAGAATACTTGTTTGAGTGTTGAGCCTGAAGAGGCTAGGTGTGCAAAGAATACTTGTTTGAGTGTTGAGCCTGAAGAGGCTAGGTGTACAAAGAATACTTGTACTGTAATTTACTCAGTTATAGTGGAAACTTGGTGCTGCCAAGAAACTGGACGTAGCCCTGTGGATTTTGGGGTGAACCAGTATAAAACTGTTGACTGATATTCTTCTTCCCCTATATCTTTATTTTGCTTAAGTATTATCCTGTTCACGCTTTTAACTTGGGGAGTTAATATTGTGAATATCAAACTCTGTTTTACTCTTCTCTGTTTGCTTGCGTATTCTGTCTGAATATTAGACGTATCACTCGTCTGATTTTCTCTAATCTAAGTTTTGCTTGTTGTGCCTGCGAAAATATTCTTAAGTAACCGAAAAATTGGTAAACACAATTCAACCCCCCTTCTTGTGTTAACTTTTTTTATTTCATTCTATACCCCCACACCAATCCATACTACACCATCCCCTACCCATACTACACTATCCCCGACCCACACTATCCCATACTCCACCCATGTCTAGACCTCCACTCGCTTTGCGCCACGACACGCACTAGCTAGCTACTCGCAGTCCCCTACCGGACCCACACCACACCCACAACCAGCACCACCAGCACCATCGGCTGCGCCGGCCACACAGCCAGCAGGATTATCATTTATGCCTACTCCTGGGATGATGCCACAGCCGGACACGGCCATTCCATCCTCATCATCTGCGGCCGCATACGGTCACGACACGACCATTCCATCATCATCGTCTGTGCAGCAGTCGGTCGCGGCGGAGGACTTGCCTGAGTGAGCCAGGGTTCTCGCACCTGAGGATCGACCATGGATCCGTCCTGTTTCTCGATTGTAATTTTATTTTAATTTAGTGTTGTTTGAAAATAGTTACTATTCAATAAGTATATATTTGTTGGTTGTCATATTGTTGAATTAATAAAATTGTGAATTTTTCTGCTTCATCCCATCGAAAGTGGGATCGAAGCAAACCTACGCCATCAGGAGCACTATCGTCGCTTCTGGCCATCATGGGGGGTGATCCCCGGGGATGATCGGGATCGTATCTTCGGACGATTCGGGGTAAGCTGTTATTTATTAGTTCATGTAATTTTCCCTATATTTTTCACGCATTTTATATATTGTTTTGCATAATGTTATTATTATTTTTTTCTTTGTTAACAGGAGATTGTGTGGTTACCGAAGCATGCCTCAGAGATACGTGCTATCTTTGACTATCGAGCAACTGCTTGACTGAGGGACATGCTCTGGGAGCGTAAGGAGACCCAGATACATATGGATTACATGAGGCCCAACATCTGGTCCCAACTGTGTGCGTACTGGGACACTCTAGCTTACAAGCTGAAGTGTCAACAGGTAAAGAGAAATCGGGCTTCTGAGAAGGGTGGGAGCATGCACACTGGTGGTTCTATTAGCCACATGCAGCATGCCATTTACATGGTATGCATATATAAATGATTTTATTTATAAACTGTATATTTTTATTAAAAAATTATTTAATAACTAATTGATTTTATTGGTGTGTCGGTTGCAGGCAAGAGAGCTAGCTCGGTCCGTTAATGTCCCTACGGTCTTTGAGCAGACACATATTCGCTCGGACAACGACGGGTTTGTTGATGAGAGGTCGAGGCAGACAGTGGTGAGCTAAAGTTTTTTATATATATTTAAAGTATAGGTAATTATATATATATATATATATAGTTTAATAAATATTGATTGTAATTTATTGATCGCGAGCAGAGTACAATGCCAAGTTTAGTCAGGTAGCATCTGAGGCTGCCTCCTGCTCTGATGCCTCGGATCCTTCTTGGCTGGACCCCGCCAAGGTTGAGCGACTACAGACCCAGGTTTGGATGGATGTGACGGGCGGGAAGAAGAAGAGGCAGATTTACGGTACCGTGACCCTAGCCAAGTCGATCCGTCGGCGGTCGACGCCGAGCTTGACCATTCGGGAGCTACATCCTTTGGCTCACAGAACACAGAGGAGGTGCAACGACTGAGGCAGGATGTGTAGCAGCAGAGGGAGATGAACGAGCGCATCATTCAGTAGATGGAGACATTCTCTACGGTCATGACCGCTGTGTTCGATTTCCTCCCACCAGACAGGCACAACGCTCTGCAGGGGGTCCTCCATGCCACCCAGCCCCAGCCCCAGCCCCAGCCCCAACCCTCCAATACTTCTACAACCTTCCACTACTTCTACCGATCCACCACCGCAGCCACATGATGCCGGTCTGTCTTATGAGCCGCAGCCACATGATGCCGGTATGGTCATCTGACGCCGACAGACTCCCCCCGACAGGACGACTATGACGGATATTATGGTGGTGGGTATTAGGATAGTTATAGGTATAGTAGAGTTTTGCAGCTAGACGGATAATTTATTTATGGATTATATGCTGAGTTTGTTTTTATTTTAAATTAATTTTAATTGAATTACTTTTAAAATTTTATTTGTAATTTCAATTTTGTTTTTTAATTAATAATATAACAATAATTAATTAAAATAAAATATAATAATAATTGAATTATAATTAATTAAAATAAAATATAATAATTAATATTCAAAATATAAATTTGTTAAAAATAAGTAATAATTAATTATTAATATAAAAAACCTTGTTTCCGACAGACAGTTCTGTCGGTAACTGTTGGTTAGATTTTCTGACGGAAGTTTCCGTCGGTAACTTCCACAGACAGTTGCCATCGGAAATTTCCGACTGGCCACCCAGATCGTCGGAAAGGATTTCCTACGTGCCTATTATCGACAGAACTGGGTCCGTCGGAAATTCCGTTGATAATGTTGTTTTCCAACGGCTTTACTTCATTTCCGACGGGTTTTATTCGTCGAAAAGTCCTCTTTTTTTGTAGTGATGTTTGAGCCGAGGCATTATGTATTTTAAAGGCTCGGTGTCGGTTGGACCATTATGCCCGTGGTCGATGCCATGTTTGAGCTGAGACATTATGTATTTTGAAGCTTGGTGTTGTTGGGACCATTGTGCACGTGGTAGACACCTTGTTGGAGTCGAGACATGATGGTTATTTTTATTAACCATGTAGTTTCTCTGGCCTTCTGGCATTTGAGAGAAACTGAGGACTAACAAAGAAAATGACAGTATGGCTGTTGGATCACATTGGCATGTCATTTTTTTGCTACATTCCACACCGATGACTAGTCGACGGAGTCGGTAATATTTGTAATTATGGAAGGTCCCGTATCAATAAAGGATATGACTACCGCCATAATTCGATATTACTTGGATTTTGTTGGATGATGTCTTAATTAGGTGTTGCATTTTGGGATCATTTATTTTGTGGCCATATTAAGAATATGTTATTAACCCGAGAGTCGTTTTCGAAAATGTTTTCTACAAATTAAAAATTACACAATTGATTTTTCCCAAGTAGGAGAATGTTAGAATTTTCTAATATTTTTTGTGGGCTACAATCAATTGTGGTTTTTGGTTTGCGAAAAACAGGTTAATGTTATAATCCATTTGATATGCTTAAGCCCGCTAATATGGTGATTTGTTCATAATGGGCTATTGACACCTTATATTGATCTGTGTGGGCAATAGTGTAGTCCTTAACCTATAGGCTCGTAATGGGAGGTGCCTAGGGTTATTATTATTATTATTATTATTATTATTATATATATATATATATATATATATATATATATATATATATATATATATATATATATATAGTTGGCTAGGTCCCCTTTGCCGTCACGAATATCATAATCAGTTACTCCAAGGCTTGTCCCATTGACGGCTGTGAATTAGGAGTACATGAACAGGCAGGGGAAGACATAGTCTTTCAATTTTATGGACTTAGAGTTGACAAGGAACCTATTGTTGATGAGAGAATTCTATCGTTCGTTAGTGATTATGTCTTCAACGAGGTAAGTACTAAATCAGCGTTCTAATTTCATATAATGTCAATGAGGTTTCAATTTTATCTTACATATTTATCTCTCTCGACAAAGGCTCTCTAACAATAGATTTGAGGATTAATTTGTAGTTTTCTCTGATGTTTGGGATGTTTTTATGGGTACTAGGGCATTTGTCTGTTTCATAGACATTGTTAAGGCGTTTTATGTATTTTGTATAGGTGAGCAGGGATCCTCCTTTTGGCATGTTGTATTTTTTTATCCCAGGATGGAGATATGTTGATGTTTTTGAAACTTTTGATGTATTTTGTTTCTGCCTGACTTTTAGCACATGATAGGGCACATGGTTCAACCTTTCTTAGAAGGTGGGTTGAGCTCTTCAATGTGATTCTTAAGTTAGACATATATTGAATAAATTCCTATAATTATCGAAAAATCAGCAGTAATATGTTGTTTTTTTCTTTGTAAAAATGCATATATTGTTTGGTTTTGTTGTATTTGAGTTCAATTACTTCCTAGTTTCTTGAATTATCTGAATAAATTTAAAAAAAATTATACTTCAAAAATTGTATTTGGATTTTTAAATTTGTAAATAATTTGTAATTAAGTCATTGGAATAGGATTTCTAAACCGTGAACTCTGATGATGGAATCATACTCAGGGTATTACAAATTATTTACAAGATCAGATACCAGATTACTAATGTGAGACTCAATTATAAATTATTTGCAAGTTTAGGGTTCAAATTATAAATTTTTAAAGTTTATAAACCTACTTAAAAATCTCAAATAATATAGGACCTACAAAAAAATAAAAAACACAAAAGAAAAGATGTTTGTTCATCAATTTAAATTTTTTTCCCCAATATGGAGTTTATATTTTTTACAATTCTGAAAATAACTAAACATCATTTTTACTGTTCTCAATTTTCATATTGTGGCACTTTCTCAGTAATTTTAACCAAAATTGTGATGTTCTTTCTTATTTCATTTATCCCTTTTTCCCCTCAAGTTGCAATATCATAAAAAAGTATGTATTCTATCGCACACACTCTTGTTATCAGTGACGAATCCAAAAATTTTGGTTAATGATGACAAAAATTAGTTTATAAACTTTTTACTAAAGAAAAATATTATAAATATACATAAACGATAAAAAATGGTATAAAATACACAGGATATAACACAGTTTGGTTTTAATGTGAAACTTACGTCATTTGTGAGAAATGAGAAGTAATTCCCTAAGCAAAGATGAGAGATTACAAAAGTAATTTTTGCTTCTATCAAAAGATGGACAATGCTATTTGGTATGTGGGGTAACGTCTAAATTTCCATGAGGGAAAAAAATTTCTAGATACATTAATTTTTTTTATAAAAATAAAGTCCTCGCTTGTGGCCCAAAGGACAACATATTAAGACTGGTAGTATGAAAAGCTTTACCGTAACATTATATCAAAATTAAACTCTAATTATATAACAAACTCACATGTACATAGGTATATGTTTTCATTTCCCTTGGGTGTTGTCTAAAAACTAACATTTTTCACTCTTTCATAGTTGTTTTTTAAGCCCTGCACTCTCTTTATGAGCGTGACGAATTTCAGATGACATTGTAATGGATCAAGGAAGAAAGTTAGGATGACTACTTGTCTCATTTTGGTATATCATATTGGAATAATGGCATCAAGTCCCTAGTACTCTCCTTCATATAATTTTGATTCATAAAAAAAAAAGGCATCAAGTAACTAATATTAAAATATTATTAATAATAAATGAGTATTATTTTTTAGCATTTATATTCCAATTAATTAGTTTAAAACAAGGCTTATATATGCCACATTTCACTTATATACAAATTACAACAATAATATTCTTACATTATTTTGTATAATATTTTCTTATATCTACTTTATAATTATTAATGAAATCACTTTTGATTTGAAAACAATAATAAATAGATGGTAAAATGTTAGGATTTAAATGTAAAAAAAAGTTATGAGATAAACAATTTTTTTTTCTGCAAATACATTGCATGGACTTTGTATAACATCAAGTCTGCTATTAATATTATCATCATGTATGCCTTTATACACAATATGAACACGTTAAAATGCTCTTGTTTTTTTTTCTTTTTTTTTCCCCGACGGTTGTAAGGCATGTCTTGGGATATTTTAGGGGTCGAAACGGTTTGCTCTCGGGTTCGATTCCTGACAGTATTAAAATAATGTTTAGTCAACGGAAGTCACGCATCACAAACAGTGATCAGTCTTTCGTTGACGATCGATGTTGAGATACACTGAGTTTAGAAGGGGAAAAAAAAAAAGGTGCTCTTCTTGCTTTTGTGTCTAACTGCATTGTACTTGTTTGCTTAAAGAGTAGCGTCAATTTAAAATTTGAATACCTATTCTTTAAAAAAAAAAAAAAACAAAGCGACATATATTATATTACATTCGTCTCCTGTAGTTTAATTGGTTTATTGGAAGCAATACTAACTCAAAAAAAAAAAATAGTTTATAATATTTCAAAATGTACTTTTTAAAGTTCTTAATAATAAAAAGAAGAAAATAGTTAACTACTATTTCTATCTTAATTTCAATTAAAAGTTTAAAGTTAAAATATCAAATTTAAATAAAATGAGCATAGTTCTAAGTCGATGTTTTAATCATTTCTCATTGAGTTATGTTATTTGAACACAAATTTATGATACCTTATATGACGCCGTATATATTTATTTCTATCTCTCATTTACTTTTTATTTTTTTTTTATACAAATTTCTCAAAAATATACTTAACAAACAAAGGGGTGGTATCCCCTATTTTATACACACAAAATTATTCCTCTTTCTCATTCTATAGGCGCTGTTCCCCGTCGTTTACGTTATTCTTTCGTCTGCGTGTTGTCTCCTGCGGTTCAAATGATCGATGTTTACTTGTGTTTTCATTTCTTGATGATTCAAACTGAAACATGGACTCATCATATAATAATGGGTCCAGACTTAAATGGATGCATAAACGGCACTAAAAAGTTGAAGTTGACATACTTATTTTATACTAGAGATTGTTCGCCACTTGAAAGCTTCTTTTATTTGAATTTATCTAAATTCTTAAAAAGTGCATGTATGTGTTAAAAGAGAAAATATTTTGTTTCAAAAAAAAATGAGAGAAAATATTTAAAATTTCCAAAAAAGAAAAGAAAAAGAAATATAGTCAGATTGGAAGTAAGTCATATAGTATAAGAATTAAAAAAGACATTAATAATCACATGGGTTACTCTTTAAAAAAAATAAAGCATTAGAATTAGAATTTAATTTTGATGTATCATAGTGTAAATGTTTTTACATCAACTACTATCATACATAATTACATATGAGAGGTAATTATTATGAGAATCAAACTATTTTTTAAGGATATGACAAATAGCAGCATATCTTTTAAAAAAAAAGGACAACTAGCAGCATGACAGTGGCAATAATAAAATAGTATTAAATGTCTCTGCTTATAGTCATAGAATTGGCATAAACAATAGTCACAATATATCAAATTGAAGTATCTCTTCAAAATAATAATAATATTGAAGTATATATAAGAATGTGACAGAATGTGAGAACTTAAGGAATACTCGGAACTTAATAAGTCAAATTCATAGCAGCGTGACATATTTCAGTTACAATTAATTAATTCACATGAATGTTGAGGATGTTCTTTATCTCTAGGCGCATTGGCAACTTTGAAAGACCACATAGCTTTTGTTTTTTTTTTATAAGCCAAATATATTAAACAAGAATACAAGAGGTATTCAAAAAGAGATTACAATAATAGTTCAAGTACAGATAAGTTATGAGGTAAATATTCAATCAAAAGTTACAAGCAACCACTTAGTTGAGTTTCTAACTAATACAACCCATTAATCAAAAGACATATTAGCATACCCTAACCAAGATAGCTTTCCCTAACCAAGCCAAAATGTTACCAAATAAAAACATAAACAACAGAAGCAGAAGCAGAACGCAGTAATACTGTTCTGTTTTAACAAAAAAAAACTACAGCATCATCAAGCAAACTGCCCAATCCCTACTTATATAGTTCAATGCACCTTTTTCAACTATCACCTAGAGTCAAGATCTTTGTCTAATCTATTCTATTAAAGACATGAAATCTACCGTACTATATATGCCATTAAGAACCTGCAGCGTTAAAGACAATTTATGTCATAATAAGAAATGTATTAAATGGACAATTGAAGTAGTTTCAAATTAAGCTTTTCCTTTTTTTTTTTTTTTTGGGATATCCTCCACACGCAACTGTAAAGACTGATCCTTCAAGATATTGAACTATATTTAAGGGCCGACATCTCCCAACCAGGTTGTCTCCATACTCAAGAGTCAAGGATCGAATTCCAAACCACTTGCTTAAGGAGTCCAAACTCGTTACCACTTGGACCAATCACATGGTAGGAAACTTTTCCTTGTTTGCTCTATTATTAAAAATGTTTTCTATGATATCCTAAAAATCATATTTAAAATGATATAATTGGTTGATGGTATAAAATTTTTTACCCCAACAATATATCAAAATTAAACTCTTAAACAAATAATAATAAATTATAAGTTATAAACATAAGTAAAAAATAATGACAAAAAAGAGTTAAAAATTATGCCAAAATTATAAGATGGAAATATCACCATTGTACATCAACATAGGAGTTCAAATCCACTCCACTGGACATTCCAATAGGAGAGAGAGATACAATTTTTTTAATGATTTAAGACTTTTCACTACAAAACAGAGGTATTTAGTGATCACCAAATTCGATCGCTAAATATGAAATTCTAATCACTAAACTGTTTAACGGTCAAATTTTTATACTTAACGATCGAATTTGGTGGTCGTTAAATTCCTAATTGCTAAACCGTTTGGTGGTCGCCAAACCATTTAACAACCGAATTTCCATATTTAACAATCAATTAAATATGATCGTTAAATTCGATCACTAAAATATACTTTTTTTTTATTGTGTTTTAAATGATAAACAAAATTAACACATCAAGCTTTTTGTTGTATCTATCTCTTTGCTAATGGAAGTGGCCAATACCAGAGAGCATCTAAAGTCGTAGTATAGATATGCAAAGAACTAAGAACTAGTTTAATTAATATACCTAATATATCAATTTCAAGCCTACATCTATTAATGTTGACCATAACCCCCAACAGAGCTTTGAATTGCATACTAACGTTTGGTTTCTTATTTTTTTTTAATTAAACATGGTCTCAAAACAATAAAACGTTTATCTCATAAAAATAGCAAATAATTATTTCTTGACAGCCAAATAGCAAATAATGATAGCACATGTTTACTTTATACCGATCATTTATTGTGACAAAGTTTCCATAACTACATTACATGTGTGAATCTTGCTATCAAACATATTCAACCAACGACATGATCTTACACATCGTAATCAGAACTGAACAACTATTCCTGTTAATTAATAAATAGAGTATCATGTATTTGCCTCCCGAAATTTGTCTTCCTCCATATGACCATCAGAAGGTTCCAGTTCTATGTATCTTTAGCCAGAAGCTTACTACCCGATCCATAATATAAGAAACAAAATCATAAAACATAAAGATCAAGAAAATATATTGAAACGAGTTAATTATAATTATTACTCATATAAATTTCAAAAAAACTCATTTCAATTTTAATTAATATTTGATAACTTATAATTAATGATAACAATTAATAAAAATAATGTTAAAAATTAACATTTAATATATATGAAAATTGATATATGTTTTTTATGTTTTGAAAAAAAAAATACATTTATTTTTTTATATTGTAGACCTAAGGAAGTATTTGTTAATTATTAATTTAAGATTAAGATTGGTATCTTTTATATATACCTACCATAAAACGCGGATAATATCGAATATCTCTATCAATCAATCAATTAAAGGTGGAAGAAAAGGAATTGTTTTCCACCTCTTCATGAGATGTGTTGACAAAATGAAACCATCATCACTATTCTCTATTGCCTTCTTTCAATTCTCCCCTTCCATTAATTAATTAATATAAATCAACAACTTGAGTATAATTCAACAGAATATAAATTTAAGGAACGGCAAGAAATGACAATGAGACTCGAACATGTAGGTATATATTAAAATCCGTCCGATTTTGATGGGGAAAACCCACCTTAGCTGAGGATGGGGGTGGGGATGGGGATACAAATATCCGCCCCGCCCCGATCTTGAACCCGCTCTGCTGTTTATGTAGGGTATAATAATATCCTCATATATCTACGTACGGTATTTGATTTGTTTTGATTGACAGGTTGCATTCCATATAAAATGATACTTTTTTTTTTGAAAAATTACAGAACATCTTATTGTGCTTTTATTATGGTATTTTGATGCTATCAATGTTATTTGAAACATAACGAAGTGCTTCTAAAGCACTAGTTTCTTTTTAATTTGTAACTGAAAGAAAAACTAGTTCTAATTTTTGGTTGATTGTTTTAATTGTGTGAATATTTTATTTGTTTATTTTTTTGAAGTACAATTTTTTGGTTGTTAATTTCAATTAAAGCAAAATAATGTATAAATTTGGTCACTCATTATCGGGGATGATGACCCGTGGGGAAACCCGACCCCACTAGGGCGAGGATGAGGATCTTTTGACCAATTTCGAAGGGGAGCAGGGCGGGGTTGAGAAAGGTGAAACCTGCCACTGCCGCGTTGCCAACCTTAGGAACGGTTTTAAAAAATGAATAAATTACCAGAGTTAATAAAAAAATTGTGGAATTTGCGGTAAGTATAGTAAGGTTTTTTCTTAATTTTCCCTATAAAAAATTGGGAGATTAAGACAATATAATGAGAAATATACAGTAAGATCTAAAAGTTCACATCAAGCTCCCCCTACATATTCAGAGGCGGATTCTATTGTGCACAAGTTACATAGGTGCCCCCACCGTGCATAAGTTTGGATGACCTGTTATTCATGTATCCGGGTTGTGAACCTCCTTCTTTCTTCACCTCCCATCCTCCACCCACAGTTAAACCACTCCTTGTTCAGCACCTTCCATTGCTCGACCTCCACTATTGTGACTACACCCACCACCTCTCCTTTTTTTTTTGGAGAGCACCCACCATGTCTCCTTATTTGCTCAATAATTCTTGCACGGGTTCTTCCATGGCTGTCAACAAAGTCTCATCGAAATTACTCACTACTTACACTCTTCCTTGAGACTATCATTCAGTCAAAACCTTATAACTTTGGACAAAAATGTACAACTATTTAATTAGCTAATTTGCTTATGTTGTTTCTTTTGGAATTTTGGGTGTGTCGGATTTGAGAGCAGCGACCGATTATTTCTTGTAGTGAACATTCGTGGCATCGACACCGCTGTTAGCGGAATCATGGAGGTTGTGCAGCCAGGATACCCACGTTTTGTGTCGGAGGTAATCGGCGTCGTGGTGTACGTGGCTTTCTCCAACATCCAAATGGTCTGCGGTGGGTGGGACCCCAATTGGAGAAACTTGGTGGCATTAGACAGCATCGGTGTCATGCCACTGTTTTCTTCGTCGCGTCGGAACAAGGAAGTGGAGGAGTGCACAGTGGGATGCTTCATCTCTTTTTGGACAAATTTACAAAAAGATGACCGATTGAAGGAAAAGATCATAGCTGTCGATTACTTTTGTGTTTGATCAACGGTTAAAACATCCTTGTATACGGTGGTGATACCTGTAACATCTAAATTAAATATTTTAATTAGATGGGAACGAGGGTTAGATAAATTTAAAATTAATTAAGAATCCAAACACATATGCAAATTCAAAATAAAATTTAAGCAATCCAAAATTTTCAATAGGCAAGCACCTAAATTTAAATCCATAATTAAGATGGTTTATCATTAACAAAATTAAAAGATAATTATACATAGATATAAATCTTAACCATAGCTAGATGATTATAATTAATTTACTCAAGTTTTACTCATTATGATTAATTAGCACTAGTCTTAATTAACCTAATTAAATTAACTAAGTTAATTTTAGTTGTTATTCTTTTTTCATGAGCAAGTAGCTCACGGTTTTGATGTATAAAGGACACCTTCATCTCTTCAGATTTTGGACGCATGATATGGAAGTGCCATCTCCTCCTTATTATTTCTTTCATCATGCAAGTAGTAATGTCTTCCATTTTCTCCTTTGATTCACGCGACCTTTAAAGCCTAAGGACTAGCTTAAGTGAGTCATCTCCTGTTTCCTATTTTTCTTCGTGCCATTTGCTTTGACCATGTGAGTAAGGACACGACAGTTTTCACATTAATGACACATCAATCCTTAAAATATTTTTTTTGGCTGCATGATGTTATAGTAATGCCACCTCCTGCTTCTATTTTCTACTTGCAATTTCTTTGAGTAACAATACACCACGCCATTTGTTTGCTATTTCTTCATGCAATCCCTTTGCTTAATTAAACACCACGCACCTGCTTATGTTTCATAGTTTAGCTTAGTCAAATTTATAGGGATGCTGGCTTGTTACATAAGATATCCAAGTGCCACCTCCTACTGCCCTTCCTATCATTAATTCATACAAAAATCTAGCCTATTTCTTCATGGTTATTTTAATAACCACGCCAGCTGCTTGAGGCCATTACTTTGTTTCGTTCCTTTCTCAATAAGTCAGTGCAACCTTAGAAGAGGAGCAAGAAATAGCGCAGAAGAAAAATAGAAAAAAAAAAAAGAGAGAGAAGGCCGTGAGAGTGAGAGGAAATTCTGGAGCCGATACCGATCCATCCGTTCGTCCTAGCGAGAAACCGACTATACCGTTGTGATCCTCACAACGTTTACTTCAATATCCTATCTTTCTTTTCTTGATTAGGCTAAGGTAAGCTTATGTCCTTTTTATGCCTAAATGCCGTCGGCGACGGTATTGAAGCTATCTTTCAATTCATTCATCGGTTTCCAAATCCGTCTTCAGATTTGGGTTACACGTAACGTGTGCTTCACAATGATGTGTTCAGGTGAATTTTTGGAGCCCCGGAGGGTGTAGAACTGTGCGTGGCAGATTTGAGGGAATATAGGGAGTGTCCGTTTCGTTGCCCCAGAGCTAGCCTAAGACATCCTAGGTGGGGGAAAGAAACTATTTAACATCGAAAACGGTGCGATTACATTTAATTAGATAATGGTGTAGGGCGACCCAAACCCTACACAAAAGCAAGTAACGGATAATGTCTATACCACATTGGGAACTACTCAGTGGTACCGATGATGATATAGAAATTGTGTGTTTATCGTCATTACGCTGAATACATAGATTATTTTATTACGTGATGATTGTCTGTTTGACTGGTTGATGTGAATGTGATATTTGATAGATGATAGCATGAGTGTGGTAATTATTTTAAAAGTATTTATACTTATTATTATTATTTTAATATTATTATTACTACTACTGTTGTGATGATGATGATGATGATGATGATGATAATAATAATTATTATTATTATTATTATCGTTATCGTTATGAGTATTGTCATTATTATCATTATTATTATTATCATTGTTATTATTAGTATTATTGTGATTATTATTATTATTATTATTATTATTATTATTATTATATTTCGGTATTTATTGTTCGGAAATGATATTATGATATGAGGATATATGTTGATGATTTTGGATAACATGATGATGATTATGATGATAGGATGGGTGTAATGATTGTGCTTAGAAGATTGAGTAAATCATAAGTTATGTTGAGATACGAGGATGTATTTGGGGATTGCATACGATATGTGATAGCAGTGCCCAACCAAGATAATTATCGTGAGATGAGGTTGAGATTAATGAGATGAGATTATTTTGAGGTTATCTATGAGATTAGGATGACCGGTTAAGGCACTAGGGGGTGACCTGAAACATGGTCTGTGATATGAGGGACCTGAAACATGGTCGAGTGGTCCTGAAACATGGTCGATTGGGGTCTACGCCTCGGAGGGAAAATTCCCGGGGATAGGCTAACGGCAGACCGTCCAGAGATGACTTCATTTTAGTCGCAGCTATAGTTCATCCTTTGCATGAGCATCCTGGATTGTGGTCCAGAGGTGTGCACCGGGTTGTACGTCTATAGTGCCATTGCTTTGAGTGGGCACTCTCCATCCGCGGACGAGGGTGTGCGCCGGGGACTCTGGGACGTGTCGTTTATATTATTGTGATATCTGGATATGGCCGATACGTGAGGAGACTATTCATACAGCATTTGCATTGCATCATGACGGAGGGTAGAGGAAAGATCTTAGATGTGGATTGAGGATGATTGTGTTATACACACACACACACACACACACACACACACACACACACACACACACACACACACACACACACACATATATATATATATATATATATATATATATATATATATACCCAGACTTTGGAGACGTATGCTTAGTGTGCCGTTATTTAATTAAATGTGACTAAACCCTTTCCACGTTTGATGTTATATGGCTTCTTATCCCCTTTTCTTTTGCTGTGTGTTGTGTACCTATACATTTTGTACTTTAGACTCCGACAGAGCAGATGGCGCACTGAGACCACCCATGGATGACCCAGGATCCAGGGTTCCCCCTCTCAGGGATCTGTGAGGTGGAGTGCTTAGACCCGCACGAGTGGCTTGTGGACCCGGTCGCTCGTTTCGCGGTATATACGGGTCCTGCGTCCATCACTACGGGGCTTGGGCAGGGAGCGCCCATCGGATTTGTTGGTGATGAATGTGTAAAATATGTTAGTTTGGAAGTGTAATTAGGAAAGAGTTTGTAAATAATCCTAGAAATTATAGGAAAAGTGATAAGAAAATGTACACATTCATTTGAATAGTGTTTTGATCCTGAGATTTCAATTTATATTGAAAATATACTTAAAAGAGGTTGAAAATGTGCAGGAATAGTATCACAGCGCTCAGCCCTCGAATTGGACGCTCAGCACGAACAGAACTGGAAGAAAACTGCATCCTGCAGTGCATAGGCCAGCGCCCAGCGCTAGCAGATTGGAAGGAAGCTAGCGCCCAGCTCTAGCAATTGGAGCCCAGCGCCCATCATAAGAAGAAGGGCGCCCAGCGCCAGGTAGCATGGGCTAGCGCCCAGCTCTAGGAGATAGCGCCCAGCGCTAGTGCTTCAGGAGCAGAAGATGTTTGGGCGCCCAGCGCAGGCTAGGGGCGCCCAGCGAAGGCAGACGAGCAGAACCAGTATAAATACGTTTTGAACAGATTCGAAAAGGGACTTTTGGTCATTTTTTACTCTGATTCTAATCTGTGTTCTCTGAGAGGGTGTTGAAACCAGGGAGTTCAAGAGCTTTCGGAAGAGAGGATTGAAGAATCCATGGCTTCTCTACCTCAGATTTCTTCTATTTCTTCTAGATTTCATCTCGTAGATATGAGTTTCTAAATTCCATAGGTTAGGATAGGATGAGTTCAATCAGATCTTGATGTAAGTTCGTTCCAACTCTGATTTCAATTCAGATTCGTTCAAATTGAGTAATCTTTTCAATGCTTAATGCTTTTCCTGAATTGGCCATTCATGAAATTGATCGTATGAATGAATGCATAATTGGAAAATGTGTGTTCATGCTAGAACTGAAATAGATTACCACTGTGAGGTCGATTCTAGGAATAGAGCTTCATTGCAGTGCATTCCTTGTAAGTCTTGTGCTTACCGCTTGTGCTAATTTTGATTCACCTAAGGAATTAGGGTTCATAATTTGTAACAAAGGATTATCACCTAAGGAATTAGGGATAGATCTAAATCGTTGGCTTGATTGTCAATTAAATGAATTGAATTGAATATTAGGGTTCTCGTGAGTTACATCAAGTGAAGATTGAGTGATTCCGATTCCTAACCGTCTTAAATACTTGATTCCTCTTAATTGTTCATTTGTTTTCCATTGTATTGATTGTGTGATAACAGAAAACCTATTTCGATTACCTTTGTAACAACACTTAATTCAACATCTCAGTTAAATGCAGGAACTATGAGTTTTATCCGTTCAAATATCGATTGCTTAGTTGTCATTGTTACTTGAATCTCAATCCTCGAGGGACGATACTCTACTCTCATTATTATTACTTGTACGATTTGGTGCACTTGCCAAACCTTCAACAAGTTTTTGGCGCCGTTGCCGGGGATTGTTGATCAATAGCAACAAAAACAAAAGCATTTGTTAATTTGAACATTATTTTTCTGTTAATTAATTTTCTGTTTCTCTGCGAAAATTTTGAATTAGTGCATGCTCTGAAATTCTCTTGAAAATCTTGTGCAGTGTATGCGAGGTAAAGCAACAAGCGAGCTGTTAATTGATCCAGAAATTGAGAAAACAGCAAAGAAGAATCGAAAGAAAACAAGAGAGCAAAAACAGAGAAATAAAAATTTGGCAAAAGAAAATCCTTCTTCATCTCAAGTCCAACAAGAGGTGATCATGGCTGGAAATGTGGATAGGAACCGGAGAACATTGGGAGAGTATTCCAGTGGTCCAACCAACCGGAATCACTCAAGCATTGTTAGACCACCGGTAGCTGCGAACAACTTTGAGATCAAACCGGCTTTACTCAATATTATGCAGCAAAATCAGCTTGGAGGAAGTGAAGCCGAAGATCCGAATAGTCATATCTCGAATTTCATAGAGATATGTGAGACTCTCAAGATCAATGGGGCCACCGATGATGCGATACGATCGGTTGTTTCCTTTTTCATTAAGAGATAGAGCCAAAGCATGGCTCCAATCTCAACCTCAAGGAAGCATCACAACTTGGGACGATTTGGAAGAGAAGTTCTTAGCAAGGTATTTCCCACCGTCCAAGTTTGTGAAGATGAGGGGTGAAATCTCAAGCTTTATGCAACGTGATGGTGAAACCTTATATGATGCTTGGGAAAGATTCAAGGAGTTTCTAAGAAAGTGTCCCAATCACGGCTTTGATGATCTTCAACAAATGCAGATTTTTTGTAATGGATTGAGGCCATCAACAAAGCTTATGTTGGACGCTTGTAGGAGGATCTATGAATTCCAAAACAGCGGAAGAGGCCTTAAGGTTGATTGAAGCTATGGCATCCAATGATTATCCGATGAACCATGACAGAGGGAACACATCAAAGAGAGGGATATGGGAGCTTGAGTCTCAAAATGCAATATTAGCTCAAAACAAAATCATCACAAATCAATTGGATGCAATCACACAAAGCAACTAAAGGCTATGAGTCTAGGACCAACACAAGGACAACAAGTCATGAGCTGTGATTTTTGTGGAGGAGGGCATGATAATGGTAAGTGTGAAGCATCTCTAAGTTCTCAAGAGGAAGCAAAGTACATGGGGAATTTTCCAAGACAAGGGCAGAATTTGCACTCCAACTCTTATAATCAAAATTGGAAGAAGCACCCTAACTTTCCTTGGTCACAAGAAGCTCCACAAGACAATACACCTTCACAACAACCACTACTTCAAAATCAACCACATCGTGATACCGATGAGAGGATGAACAAGTGGGAGAGCACTCTTGCACAATTCATTCAAGTCACCCAATCTAACTTCAAGAATACCGATGCATCAATAAAAAACCTTGAAGTGCAGATTGGACAGCTTTCTAGTGCATTAAGTGCAGGAGTTTCTGGAAAAAACACTAATAATCCAAAGGAGGAGTGCAAAACCATCATGTTGCTAAGTGGAGAGCTAGTAGAGCCGGGTGTTAAGCATTTCTCAAGTCAAAATGCTGAAAATTCTGCATTGAGAAAGGAGATAGTTGATACTGAAGAGAAAGAAGAAAGTTCAAAAAGGAAAGAAAAGGAGGAACCTCAAGATGATAGGAAGGAAAAGAAACTGAAATTAGTTGATGAAAATTCTATCTTGAGAAAGACAAAGAGTCAGCTTTTGGAAGAAGGGGGCAAGCCGCAAGAGATTCCTTCTTATGTGAAAGTGCCATATCCAATCGAGAAGAAGAGGAAAAAGAAAGAAGAGCAATCTAATAGGTTCTTGGATACCTTCAAACAATTGCATATAAATATTCCCTTTGCTGAAGAATTAGAGAGTATGCCATCAAATGCCAAGTTCATGAGAGAATGGTTTGAAAAGAAGAGAAAGATTGAATCAAGTGAGGTAGTGGCTTTGACTGAAAACTGTAGCTCAATTCTCCAACACAAGCTTCCACCTAAGTTGAGGGATCCCGGATCCTTTACCATTCCTTACGTCATTGGAGATGTAATAAAGGCTAGAGCCCTATGCGACCTTGGGGCAAGTATTAATCTAATGCCATTATCCATGATGAAGAAGCTTGGAATTCATGATGTGGAACCAACCATGATCTCATTGCAACTTGCAGATAGATCAATTAGGAGACCATATGGTTTGGTGGAGGATTTACTTGTGAAAGTAGGAAAGTTCATATTTCCCATGGATTTCTTTGTGATGGACATTGAGGAAGATGTGAGTATTCCGTTGATTTTTGGAAGACCCTTCTTGGCTACTGCCGGAGCGTTGATAGATGTATCAAAAGGCGAGATTATACTGAAGGTGAATGAAGAACAAATGGTTGTGAACATGTTTGATAAGGAGCTTATGGGAACTTCACCAACTACTCATGCTCAAGTTCAATTTGTGCAAAGCCAGGAAATCCAAGAAGTTCGCAAGGATGAACATGAGAAGAAAAAGAAGAGCAATGGGAACAGAAAGAAAAAGAAGAAGAGGAAGTCTCAATGGTCATCTCAATTCCAACCACTTTGACCAAAAGAAGATGATTCATCAAAGAAGGGCAATATACCATTGGTTAATGGTGGGAATAATGTGACCAGTGGTGGCAAGAAAAGCAACAAAAATGCTCCATTTTTCTGTTCATTCAAGCCACCTTGAGCATTAAATAATCGGCGTCAAGCTAGTGACGTTAAAGAAGCGCTTCTTGGGAGGCAACCCAAGATTAGATTAGATTTTATTTGAATTTTTTTTTTTTCCTTATCTTTCATCACACATTATGATGCATCTTACTGTGTAAAGTTCATTCTGACATTTGGTACAGATTTGAGTAGGCCAAAGAATTAGCAGCAGAGGAAGTGGGAGAATTTGAAGGTAAACTGCTAACGCTAGGCGCTCGGCTTGACGCCCAGCGTAGGAAAAGTCAGAGACTACCAGGATGAGTGGCGCTGGGCGCTCCAGCAGAAGGACGAGCGCTGCACATTTCTGCAGCTTCGGACAGCTAGCGCCAGGCGCTAGACAGCAGAGTCAAGGCGCGGGGAGAGAGCTGAGCGCTGGACATTCATACAAAAAAAAAAAAATGGATGCGCACATACTCATCCATTATGCAGACGAAAGGGGGTGCTCTGAACTCTATTAATTTTCTTTGCCCTCCCTGATTTGTTAGTAGTTGTCGGAATAAATTACCCAGACTTGCATATTTTGCACAATCTTGTGTTTTTGAGTTGATTTTTGTGTAGATTCTCTTGTGAGCATGACTCTTTTGCTTCGCTGAAATTTCTAACATGATGCATTTTAGACTTGATGAGTATATGATTTCATTGAAACCGTTGATCCTTGTGAATTGTTTGTGACAATTTTTCATGCTATAATTGATGCAATGTTGAATGCATGGATTTTCTCTTGCACATCATCATAAACTGTGAACTTTTGAGCCCAAATGCTCTGGCACATTATCCAGATGACTTGATTTCTTTCATGTGTGATTGTCCATCACTTGCATGTTCTCACCTTTTCTTGCCTTGAATGCTTGTCATTGTTGCAATGTTCTTGCATATGCATAAATGATTGAGGCAATAATTCTTTGTTTAAGCTTGGTGCCATAATTGCCAACCTATCATTTACCATTGTTAAGCCCAATTGAGCCTTGACTTATTGTTCTTGGTATGATAGCACATTACAAGCCAAAAAGCGAAAAAACCATTTTGTCCCACTACTTTGGCTTAGAGGAATGTTTGGACTTAAGTTTGGGGTTGTTCTCTTGCTTAGGGACAAGCAAGCAAATAAAGTTTGGGGTGGTAAGTAGGCCACTAAAGATGCCTACTAAAAAAAAAAAAAAAAAAAAAAACTGAAAAAAAAAACATAGAAAAAGCCAAAAAAGAGGAAAAGGAAAGAGAAAGTATGCAAAGAAAGAAAAAGGAAAAATAGAAAGAAAAAGAAAATTAAAACAAGAAGCAACAAGAGAAAAAGAGAAAAAGAAATAGTTGGAAATGAATAAAAAGGAAATAGCACAAATTGTGTGCTTATGTGTTTGTAGCTAGACTAGGCAAGTGAAAAATTCAAAAGAGTCTAAATAGTCCTTGAAGCCAAAGTAGCATAGCATATATATCCTTATTCTCATCCACCCGTACCTAAGCCCCATTACATCCAAATAAAAGACCTCATGATATGTGTTGCATTGGCATTTGTGATGTATGTTCCTAGCATCTTATCAAGATTAGGATTGGGGAATGCATGATGATTGGAATTGAGAGCAAACATGACCAAGTGAGGATGTGTGAAACACTTTAACAGAGAGGTTGCAAGGGATAATTTTGTGCATTCAATAAAGCTAATTTTGTAGTATGTTTGATTGTTCTAAAGCATGAAACTTGTGATCAATTGGAATTTATGAATGATTGTGTGATGCTTGTGCATTTTGCAAAAGTGTCAAGGAATTGAAGTCTTGCATGAGTAATTTGCTTCACAAGAGAATTGAACATGAAAATCCATTTCTCAAACCCTTATTTCAATCTAATTGTTTGCTTGAGGACAAGCAAAATTTCTAAGTTTGGGGTTGTGATGAATGTGTAAAATATGTTAGTTTGGAAGTGTAATTAGGAAAGAGTTTGTAAATAATCCTAGAAATTATAGGAAAAGTGATAAGAAAATGTACACATTCATTTGAATAGTGTTTTGATCCTGAGATTTCAATTTATATTGAAAATATACTTAAAAGAGGTTGAAAATGTGCAGGAATAGTATCACAGCGCTCAGCCCTCGAATTGGACGCTCAGCACGAACAGAACTGGAAGAAAACTGCATCCTGCAGTGCATAGGCCAGCGCCCAGCGCTAGCAGATTGGAAGGAAGCTAGCGCCCAGCTCTAGCAATTGGAGCCCAGCGCCCATCATAAGAAGAAGGGTGCCCAGCGCCAGGTAGCATGGGCTAGCGCCCAGCTCTAGGAGATAGCGCCCAGCGCTAGTGCTTCAGAGCGAGAAGATGTTTGGGCGCCCGCGCAGGCTAGGGCGCCAAATGGGCAGCATTGAAGCGAACCAAGATAAATACGTTTTGAACAGATTCGAAAAGGGACTTTTGGTCATTTTTTACCTCGATTCTAATCTGTGTTCTCTCGAGAGGGTGTTGAAACCAGGGGAGTTCAAGAGCTTTCGGAAGAGAGGATTGAAGAATCCATGGCTTCTCTACCTCGATTTCTTCTATTTCTTCTAGATTTCATCTCGTAGATATGAGTTTCTAAATTCCATAGGTTAGGATAGGATGAGTTCAATCGAGATCTTGATGTAAGTTCGTTCCAACTCGATTTCAATTCGATTCGTTCAAATTGAGTAATCTTTTCAATGCTTAATGCTTTTCCTGAATTGGCCATTCATGAAATTGATCGTATGAATGAATGCATAATTGGAAAATGTGTGTTCATGCTAGAACTGAAATAGATTACCACTTGTGAGGTCGATTCTAGGAATAGAACTTCATTGCAAAGTGCATTCCTTGTAAGTCTTGTGCTTACTGCTTGTGCTAATTTTGATTCACCTAAGGAATTAGGGTTCATAATTTGTAACAAAGGATTATCACCTAAGGAATTAGGGATAGATCTAAATCAGTGGCTTGATTGTCAATTAAATGAATTGAATTGAATATTAGGGTTCTGTGAGTTACATCAAGTGAAGATTGAGTGATTCCGATTCCTAACCGTCTTAAATACTTGATTCCTCTTAATTGTTCATTTGTTTTCCATTGTATTGATTGTGTGATAACAGAAAACCTATTTCGATTACCTTTGTAACAACACTTAATTCAACATCTCAGTTAAATGCAGGAACTATGAGTTTTATCCGTTCAAATATCGATTGCTTAGTTGTCATTGTTACTTGAATCTCAATCCTCGAGGGACGATACTCTACTCTCATTATTATTACTTGTACGATTTGGTGCACTTGCCAAACCTTCAACAGTTGGCACGTTTCGTTTCTGCATGACCTTCCCATTTCTAATAGGACAACCTGATGGACACGTACCACCGATGCCGCCTATGTTCGGGATGGCCCCTGTACCCTTCATGGTACCTTTTGATGCCCTGGTACCCGGATTTGCACCTGTACTCGCACCAGCACTGGAGCCTGAGTTGGCACCTATTC
Source organism: Sophora flavescens (assembly GCA_030762895.1). NCBI lineage: Eukaryota > Viridiplantae > Streptophyta > Magnoliopsida > Fabales > Fabaceae > Sophora > Sophora flavescens. Next base: position 279,415,498 of record CM061062.1, on the reverse strand, counting down.
CGGAGGAGGACCCAGTTGTTCCCGCTCAGGACCTACCAGTTGCCCCCGCTCAGGGCCTGGCACCCCTTCCTGAGGTACCGGCACCCCCAGAGGTTCGTGCTACGGTTTCCGAGTCTTCACGGGTATCTTCTAGACGACTACATCCTCGTGATAGCAGACTCTACAGGCAGAGGTTTCAAGGGCAGCCGGTCAGGAGTTCTTCCAGTGATAGCGGAAGAGTGTCCGGACCTGCCGGACCTCAGGATGCAGACGATGGTGGTAGTGTATGATGGCTAGGGCCAGTGCCATCAGTATAGGTGTGGGGGAGGTTTTACTGTATTTTTGGAGAGGGTACGGGGTATGGAGTGCATCAGTGAGGCTTTTCAGTTTGGCTTTTGATGTACTTTGTTGATGTCACTAGCTTGGGTATATATCGGGATCCTACATAGGAGAATCCCTTGACAACAGTACTAGCAGGTATGTATATAATTATAGTTGTATGCTATATGTATATTTACATATGCGTTTATAACTTTAAGTTGTAAATTTTTCACTGTCTTAATATATTCACTTAACGATAATAACAAAATTAGGTCTTAATATTTTGGGTTTTCTTTAATGGGACGTCGGGGCGCCTCAATACCTATTATCCTTGTGCACGGTAGAATGTGCCTCAGAATACTATATAAACGACACTTTTGTAGTTTCGTTGTTATCATACTTTGTCATTATTTCCAAATTGTCATTGTTATCATCTATGACTTGTATGTATAGAAATGATTTAGTTTGAAAAGGATATATCCACTTTTATTAACACTCAAAGAATCGAAAGATTGAAATGAATTTTCCGTAATTCATTGATGTCTATGCAAGATACACAAGGGTCCCTATTTATACATTACAGTAGCTATTAATTTAGCTCTAATTACTCATAAGATTATTCAGCTGATATATAATTACTTCTAACCACTTACTCATTACAAACTGGATCCAGTTGAGGTGATAACTTTAGTGATTTTTTCGTCTCAAAAGAGAATAGTCTCCCGACTGTCATTGAATTGGACATCCTTGATGCATAAAAAAATTAAAAAATCCACCATGAAATGTATAGCTGGTAAATTAAAATTCTGTTTTATAAGTGGCTATTTTGTCTTAAAGAAAAATTGATAATTTACTTACCAGAATATAATATGATCTCTATTTTCTCAACAAAAAAAAAAAAATGATCTCTCGATATCGTTGTGGGGGTGGGGTGGGGTGGGGGTGGGGTGGGGGTTGTTAAAGATTTGGGTCACACTTTTGCACGTGCATCGAGGGTGCATGTAGGGGATAATTCGCTCTTAACCCGAGTTCATTGTAATTCTCCAAAGGCAATATTAGTGTTAAGCTGAAAGATCCTCGATCATTTTAAGCAAAAGTTTCAATCACGCAGATTTTAATCCAAGTAGCTAGGAAAGTTGCGCTTACCACATGTGGGATCATTCATTGTGTTAGGAAAGAAAAAGGGAAAAAAAATATCATCCAAGGTGAGTTTCTCTTGTAAGTAAAGTAAAGATACATTTACTCTTAATTATTTAATTAGTTGAGATAATTATATCCATATTTGTCTACTTTAATGACAAACTGACTTTAAAAAAATCTTATCCTACTATATTATAACAAGGTGTATCTTTTTTATTTATTACTTACAAAAAGTTTATATATATATATATATATATATATATATATATGTGTGTGTGTGTGAAGGTTATGATATACCATCCGTCAAAGTGGTGCAGTGGTACATCACCCATGTGAACCAATCACTACTCTACAATTTAACACATGTCATTGATCATTTGATCATCCAAAATTAAGTTGAAAAGTCAATAGCCAAGTGGCAATATATATATTTATATATATATATATATATATATATATGGTGTTTAATTTTTAGAACTCGAAGTCATTTTAATTAATTTTAATCTAGAAAAATTAATAGATTGGATATGAATTGAACACACTACTGATAAATACTATATATAATTCTCTTTTGTTTATGTAAAATCTTGAACTAATGGTAACCCTTATGTATGTTTTTGGTTCTTATCTTACCATAAACCCCGGCCTAAAAATAAAGCCGAACAATTAATAATGTCCGTTAGATTCCAACATAAAACCATAGTATTAAGTGAAGTTATCCAACATGTGTATAAATCACACCCCAGGATTTGAGGCAGACGATATGAAACTTCCAACACCCTTCCTTCACAGATGAGTCCTAATAGGTGATAAATGATCGAGATGAGCTCTTGGCTCTAATACCACGTTAGATTCCAACTTAAAACTAATTAGTGTTAAGTGAATTTGTCCACCAAATATATAAACCGCATCCCAAGATTTAAGACATGCGATGTGAGACTTCCAACAATGTCTAAATATAACTTTCTCGTGTTTTAGAAGGGAAATGGTACCAAGTGGTTTACAATGACAATTGTGTGAAAGTTCAATAGACAAGTACAGAATAATTAAACTAAGTGAAAGGGAAGGTAAAATGGATTTATATGCATTTTAGGAAAAGAAAAGTGATGCATCAATCACATGATATGGTTTACAGCCGTTTTATAATTATTAAGTTGTACATATTTTTCTTCCTTTCCTATACAATAACATGATAAATCAACAAGCAAGATTTTTTTTTGAAGGAAAATCAACAAGCAAGATATGACTTGGAAAACAGAAATCATGAAATGATTTTCCCATTTAAGTAGGAGTATATTTGCCGACAAGAGCTAAAAGTTTTCCAAATCCTAATAGTAGGGTACTAAGGTCCACATCATATGGTACGTGTTTGAGAAAGATTTTCTCCGGAGACATGATATTTTGATGGAAAATGTTGTTTGGTATTCAATTCAAATATACAAATACAGCTTTTATCAATCAATAAAAAAAAAATACAATTTTTACGATAAAAAACCATTTCATATAAGTTGGCCGGGAAGGTGAAAATTTCAAGCTTAATTGTTGTTGGATTATTTTAAAACTAAGCATATCCTTCTAGTTCGTCCGAACTAACTTGAAACAAATACTATTAATTTAAAAACATAAATGTTGGAATCCACCATCCAAAGTTGGAATCCACCGTCCAAAGGTTCATGGAGTGCCACTAAATTTTAGGAAATAACTATTGTAATTAATTAGGTTCATGTATTATCTAGTTCATGAACTTAAGAAATGTTTATACCTTAGGGAATATGTGACATCATTTATTTGTCTTTATAATTATAAGTTGTATTTAATTCTTTTAGTGTATAAATACAATACATCTATGTTGTGTGAGATTAACACAAGCAATTCAGAAAATACTTGTTTTGTTCCTCCTTTCAATTTGGTATCAGAGCTCCCGCCCCCGGGAGTCTCTGTTTCTATTTTTTTCACTACCTCAACCTTCATTACTGAGTTCCTTTAGGTTCCTTGCCTTCATTGCAGGACCTATGTTACTTCTGCCTTCATTGCAGACCAGGCACCTTCATTGTGCCGTGTTTCCTTGTTTTGCCTCAGTCCCTTTTTTTTCTTCAGAGTCGTTCCCAAACCAACCCTTCCTTAAATCCCGTTTTATACCAAAAACCAAATACAAAACCACTCAGAAACTTTCGGCCGGCGGAACCCAGAAAAACCCACTCCCAAAAACCACCACACGTGCTTGCCCTTGTCCGTGCGTGAACTACACGTGCACTGCCTTCCTAACGGTCGTTCAATGTCATTCTTACCCAGATCTGCTCGTCGTATTCCTTTGTTCTGTTCCACCCACCACAACCCTAAAACAGTCACCTTTGTACTTCACCATCTCCACCTACCCTTGCTGCCATAACCATGACAAAGGCTGAATCAACCATTTCACAGACCCAGCCTTCAATCCTGAACCCAAGTGACCTTCCAATCCTTCAGCTAAGTTTCAGCCTCAATGGAAAAAATTATCTCCAATGGGCCCAGCTCATTCAAACCACCCTAAAAGGAAGGCGAAAGTTGAACCACATTGAAGGGAAGGCTCCTGAAAAAGATGATCCACAATTTGAGACATGGGACAATGAGGATTCTCTAATTATGACTTGGCTTTGGAACTCCATGATTCCTGAAATTAGCAAAAATTGTATATTCTTGCCATCATCCCGAGAAATTAGGGATAATCTCAATAAAACCTTTTTCCATGAAAAGGATATCTCTGCTTGTTATGAGTTGAAGACAAAAAATTTCAACACTAAACAAGGATCTCTCTCAGTGACTGATTATTATGGCACACTGAATGGGTTATGGATTGAATTAGATCAGTATCAGAATTTGAAGATGGGGTGCAGTAAGGATACAACCACCTTGGCTGAATTTGTTGAGAGAGATGGGATCTTTGAGTTCCTTTCAGGACTGAATCCAGAGTTTGACCCTATTCGGGTTCAGATTTTGGGAAAAGAAAAGTTGCCTACTTTATCAGAAGTGTTCTATACAATTCGTGGGGAAGAAAGCCAAAGGCCAGATATGCTTGATGAAAAGCCAATTGATGGATAAGCACTAAAATCCGTCAAAATAGGATCTAGTTCTCCATCCTCCTTCAAATCTAATCGCTGGTGCACCTATTGTAAGAAGTCTGGTTCCAAGGATAATTGTTTTAAACTCCATGGGAAAGATCAGGTTCTTAGCCGCACATGAGTATTTAAAAATGTTGCTTGAGGACAGGCTCACTTGACTTCCATTGATTCTGAATCAGAAGTGGAAACCAAACAGGTGAAAGATGACTCTTCTACTCTTAGCATGGAGGGAGGAACTCGAACACTTAAGGTCTCTTATGGCTTCTCTTAGTAAACCTTCTGGATCTTGTTCTCTTGTCATGAATGGTAAGATTTTTTATTCTTTATCCTCCCATACTTCTGGTATTGTTCCTGAGGATTCTTGGATTATTGATTCTGGTGCTACTGATCACATGACCTTCTATTCTTCTTATTTTTATTCATATAAAAATACCTCCGATAATCATCACATAAGATGGTTCTCATAAATTAGTTGTTGGCCTTGGTAATGTTGCACTTAGTCCATTGTTAATTTTGAAAAATGTGTTTCTTGTTCCTAAACTTTCATCCAACCTTCTTTCAATACATTAACTTACCAAAGACCTTAATTATGTTGTAAGCTTTTCCCATTCTCGTTGTGTTATTCAGGATCTTATCACGGGGAGGACGATTGGGGTTACTAAGGAACAGGGAGGGTTGTGCTATCTTGAGATGGAAGCATCAAGTGGCTTTAGTCAAAAGTTGCAACATTCCTTTCATCAAACTTGTTCCAAGTCATGTGCTTCCCAAATTTGGCTCCACCATAAACGTCTTGGACACCCTCCATTTACTTTACTTAAATCTATGTTTCCTGCTTTGTTTTTAAATAACTCGGTTGAGTCCTTTAATTGTGCTGTGTGTGAATTTTCTAAACACCATCGAATGAGTTTTCCCTCAAATGGTAATAGAAGCAACGAACCTTTTATTGATGATTGGGGCCCAGCTTCTGTTCCTAATATTTCTGGTGCAAAATGGTTTGTGCCATTTATTGATGATTGCACTCGTGTTCCTTGGATTTTTCTAATGAAAAATAAATCAGATGTGTACCATTTATTCATCCAGTTTTATCATATGGTTAAAACTCAATTTGATAAAACAATTAAACGTCTGAGGTCTGATAATGGTAGAGAGTATGTGAATCAAAATTTCTTCACCTTTCTTAACCAACATGGCATTATTAGAGCATTATTGTTTCAGATGTTTGTTCCAAATTCATATTGGGGGGAAGCTGTTTTGACTGCTGTATATTTAATAAATTGGTTACCCTCTAGAATCCTTGGTGGTTTGAGTCCTGTTCATGTCATGAAAACATTTTTTTCCATCTGTTCCTATTATGCAAAGTCTTGAATCTCATGTTTTTGGCCTTGTTGCTTTTGTTCATGTCCATCGTGAGCATCGGGGCAAACTTGACCCTGGTGCTATTAAATGCATGTTCATTGGTTATGCCCCTGACAAGAAGGGATACAAGTGTTATCACCAAGCCTCTTGTCGAGTGTAGGTCTACACGGATGTCACCTTCCAAGAAAATCAATCATTCTTCAGTTCCTCTTAGCTTCAAGGGGAGAATAATACTTCTGATTTGGAAGCTGAGATCTTTCCAGAAAAAAATATTCCCTTTCTCCAATCTTCTAATATGCCCTCTGATACACAAGAATTAGCTCCTCAGACTAGAGCAAGCTCGCCAAAACTGGTCTATCAAAGGAAGAAACATCCCTCCCTGGTCTAGTTGCAACCCCAAACGTCCGAACCCATGGTAAGTGCTGAAAAAACTAGTCCCATTCATGTTGAATCTATTCCATTCATTCATTTTGAACCTATTCCTTTGGATAATTGTGATCCTAACATTGATGATGACTTGCCTATTGCATTAAGAAAAGGGAAAAGATCTTGTGCTAAGTACCATATTTCCAAATTTGTTTCCACCACAAACCTTTCTTTGCAGCACCAAAGCTTTATTGCAGCCGTTGACTCTATCAGAATCCCTAGAACAATTCAAGAAGCATTGAAGGATAAGAATTGGGTTCAAGCCATGAATGAGGATATGCAAGCTCTGGAAAGAAATGGAACGTGGGATATTGTTGAGAAACCAAAGTAAAAAAGACCGGTGGGGAGTAGAAGGATCTTCACTGTAAAGTACTAGTCAGATGGTACTCTAGACAGGTATAAAGCAAGACTAGTGGCAAAGGGATACGCTCAAACCTATGACATTGATTATGAGCAGACATTTGCTCTAGTGGCAAAGATGAACACTGTTCGCATTTTACTCTCTCTTGTTGCCCACTCTGGATGGGAACTATACCAGTTTGATGTCAAAAATGCTTTCTTGCATGGAGACTTAGAGGAGGAGGTGTACATGGAGATTCCCACGGGGTTTGGTCCCACAAGTGGAACAAACAAAGTTTGCAGATTGAGGAAGGCTTTATATGGGCTAAAACAGTCTCCCCGAGCATGGTTTGGAAGATTTACAAAAGCTATGGTGTTGCTGGGTTACAAGAAAAGCCAAGGAGATCATACACTTTTCTCCAAACATTCACAAGGAGGAAAACTGACTGTACTTCTTGTTTATGTTATTGATATAATTATTACAGGAGATGACCCAGTTGAGAGACAACTGCTTAAGGAAAAATTATTTGCATAGTTTGAGATGAAGGACCTCGGGAAACTGAAGTATTTCTTGGGGATTGAAGTGGCCTACTCAAAACAAGACATTTTCACCTCTCAAAGAAAGTATGTGCTTGATCTTTTGAAGGAAACATGAAAACTTGGATGTAAACCTGTAGGTCTTCCCGTCGAGCAAAATCACAGGATGAGCACTAAAGAGGAGAGTGCCAAGGTTGACAAAGTCCAATATCAGAGACTTGTGAGGAAGTTGATTTACTTGGCACACACTAGACCAGATCTAGCATATGCAATCAGTGTTGTGAGTCAGTTCATGCATGATCAGAGGGAGAAACACTTACAGGCTGTAGAACGTATTGAAGTTGACACAAGGAAACATAAGAAGGGAGGTTGAATTGTGTTTCTTAACAATTTTTCGAAAATCCTTTTCTTAAAACCTTTTTGCAAGCAAGAAAAGAAATATACACACAGATAAAATATCTTTTCAAAAGTGTTAACAAACGTAAATCCAAATCCCCGCAGTTAGTATAATCAAAAGCTGTAAAGAGATAGAGATAGATGATTCACACAAGTGATTTATCCTGATTCACTCTCTTTTTACCAAGAGCTACGTCCAGTCCCTTCTACTTGAAGGTTTTCTCCACTATAATCCAATATCTTACAGGTATTCAACTCCTCTTTAGGCTTAGAAGTATTCTTTCCAACCAAGCCTCTTCAGGCTCACTCTAACTTAGAGATATAAGGTTTTGATCTAAGAAACTCATTTTGTGTGAGGGTATGAAATTTAAGATCAAGGTTACAAAGCAATCTAGAAAAGATTTAACAAAATTTATGCGCTTTCAATAATTTTTGCTTGTTCAGTTTTTGTGTCACATTCTTTACTGGGGTCGTCCAACATTTATAGAAGGTTTTCAGCTTGAGCTCTCTTCTTCTTCAACGGTATTTAAAATATCTGTTTAGACATAGCATTAAATGCTGAGATCCGATGAATCTGATAACTTGATATGCTTTCTAAAAAATGAGCTCTTGATTATCAGAAATGCTCAAAGTGGTACTATCACTTCTCTGTTGTACCGAAAGTTGCTTTCTGACTTTCCTTCTTTATACTATATTCAACTTTACAGCAGCTTGTGTGTCATAGTACAAAGTTTTGTGTTTTCGATGGTACTATGTTTCTCTTATCAAGAAAAAAAAGTTGTAAACAATTCAAATAACACAAGTAAAGGACATAGATGCCTTCGTATTAAATGAACAATCATTTGAAATAAATTCGCTTTGACTAGACGGGTTCAGTTTTAGTATGCCTTTGGACGCACAATTTTTAACTTTAAAGAGTAACTAGGTAGTCTACTGATTTGGCGTCAAGTTGACTAACTTAGTGGACTAGTTTAGCTTAGATCTGTTTTTATCAGCTAATCCAATTAACTACTCGTCTAGTTACAAGTCTTTGGACTTTCTATTTTTCCTTATAGATTTTTAATAGCTCGTCTAGTGCTTCTTACAGAGGTATACTTAGACTCTCATCTAGTGCCTTTTAACTTAGCTATTTTTAGTGCCTCGTCTAGTGATTACCTTATAGACTAGTTCTTTACTATATTCCTTTGAGGGCTCGTCTAGCGAGTAAAATTGGACCCGATAAGCTTTTATGCTATTTCTAAGGAACTTTAAACTAGTTCCCTCATCTAGTGATACTTGAAACAGTCCTGCACACTAGAGTAGACGAGTTAGTCTTTAATATAACTTTGTCGTACAAATTTAATCTTTTTGTTAACATCAAAACTTAAGAGATTATTTAATCATAACCACTTTGGTTCCAACACATATACTGCAGTATCTCAAAGCCACTCCAAGAAGAAGACTGTTGTTCAAAAGAAGTGGAAACTTGACTATGGAGGCTTATACTGATGCAGACTATGCAGGTTCAGTAAGTGATAGAAGATCACATGTTCTTATGTGGGAACCTTGTTACTTGGAGAAGTAAGAAACAAAGTGTAGTGACTCGATCAAGCACAGAGGCAAAATTTAGAGCTATGACACAAGGAATCTGTGAACTGTTGTGGATGAAAATTGTGCTCGATGACTTGAAGATAAAGTGTGAAGGTCCTATGAAGTTGTTTTGTGGTAATAAATCGGCTATCGGTATTGCTCATAATCATGTTCAGCATTACAGGACAAAACACATTGAGATAGATCGTCACTTCATCAAGGAAAAGTTGGATAGTCGATTGATAACAACAACCTACATTCCCTCCAGGCAGCAGCTAGCAGATGTGTTAACAAAGGGTTTGCCAACGGATCGATTCAACCAACTTACTTGCAAGTTATGAATGATTGATATCCATTCCCTAGCTCTAGGGGAAGTGTTGGAATCCACCGTCCAAAGGTTCATGGACTGCCATTAAGAGTTTAGGAAATATCTATTATAATTTATTAGGTTCATGTATTCTCTAGTTCATGAACTTAGGAAATGTTTATACCTTAGGGAATATGTGCCTCATTTATTTGACTTTGTAATTATAAGTTGTATTTAATTCTTCTAGTGTATAAATACAATACATCTATGCTGTGTGAGATTATCACAAGCAATTCAGAAAATACTTGTTTTGTTCCTCCTTTCAATTATAAAGTTATGTCATTTTTGTTGTTGTTGTTTACCATATAAAAGTGATGTTTTATATGCAATAAAATATATTATTTTAAAATTAATTTTCAACAATACATTTAAATGTAAAAGTGATTATATTATAATCAATATCTATCTCATTAAAATAATTTATATTTTTTTATCAAAAAAAAATTTATTTTTGGTTCAAATAAGTTTTTGGTCCCTATAAATATGACTAGATTTGGTTTTAGTCCCTCCAAAAAAATTTCTTAGGAAATGGTCCCTTAACGTTTTAAAACTTTGAAAATGGTCCCTACCGTTAAGTCAACTATGCTAAGCGATGATGTGGCAAACAGACCGCCACATCATCATTGCGACATATGCCAAAATAATATTATTTAATTCCATGTTGGATTTTCAATTATTTTAATAATCTTAAATAATTAAATAATAATATTTTTTAATAATTACAATTATTTGAGGATATTAAAAATATTAAATTAATTTAAAAAAAATTAAATTATTTTATAAAAGTTATTTTTAAATTATTTTATAAAAATTAGTATTAAATTTTTAAAATTTTAAATATTATTAAATTTTTTAATTATTTAGTTTTTAATAATTATACTTTAAATAATTAAATAATTAGACTTTTTAATAATTATAATTTTTAAATAATTAAATTATCACAATTTTTGTTATAATTTTTTAAAATTATTAAATGATATTTAAAAACCTTTTTAAAAATTTAACAATTTTTAATATCCTGAAATAATTATAATTATTTAAAAAATAAATATTATTTAATTAATTTAAGATTATTTAAATAATTAAAAATCTAACATGAAATTAAATAATATTATTCTTGTACATGTGACATTGATGACGTGACATTCTGTCTGCCACATCATCACTTAGTAGAGTTGACTTAATAGCAGGGACTATTTCCTAAGAAATTTTTTTGGAGAAACTAAAACCAAATCTCATCATATTTTTAGGGACCAAAAATTTATTTAAACCTTTATTTTTTAAAACTAATCCTAGGGTCTGCATGCATCCCTTGAAAGCACTCACTCCTTGCTAAATATGTTGTGTTCCGTTGTGGGACCAACGTCTTAGCAAATGATATGAACCTGCCCAGTGCCATGCTCCTCATCACATGCAAGTGCCAATATCTTTGTTTCTTTTTTTTTTTTTTTGGTAATATATATATATATATATATATATATATATATATATATATATATATATATATTTATTTGTTTCAACTGCATAAAAGTAACATATTCAATCAAAGCTTTACCAAAAAAAAATATTCAATCAAAGCTCTTTTCTCTTTTCTCTTTTCTTTTACATATTTGGTAATAATTATCTTTTCTTATTGTTTGGCACATATGAAGGCAGGGAAAGAGATGATTTTGCAGTTTTCTTTTTGTATATATATTAAACTTAAAATGGCATGGCTAGCTTCTCATAGAGATCATGAGTTCTTTTTGTTGGCGTTTGGTAAATAATAATAATGATAAAAGGAAACACCAGATAAGTGTGAGTTGGATGTGCCATGATGGTCAAGCTTTTTAGCCTTTCTCACTCTTAGTCTTTGTTCCCTTTTATTCAAAATTTGAAAACCTTTTTCTTTCCAATCCTCTTTTGATACAAACATTAATATAATTTATTATGTCAAATATATTATAACAGAATTCTTCATGATTTCATAGACATTATTTTGTTGGGTAAAAATATGAGGTGTCCTTACAATCTTTTAGTGTAAAATTAATTATCTCCCAAACATCCGATTGATCTTAATCATAAACTTTTTTAATGAATTTTGAACTCTAATGCAAATAAAATCCATCCATATACAAAATTCAATTTACCAATTGAATGATACCTTATAATTTCATGATATAATATAGCCATTTAATAGTTGATAAAACGGTGGAGTGATAATGGGCCCGTAATGATCAGTAACTGTAGGACATGGGGACCAAACGAAATTGCCTAGTGGAGCCCTTCATGGCCTCATCACTTCACTTCCACTCCAAAGTGGGAGGAAAAAGGGTGGAAAGTGCTGATAAGGTACTACGTCTAAAACTTATCCCATGTCTGAAATTTCCTCGAAATGTTTCCGATATGGATAAGATATTTCAAAATTTCAAGAAATTTGAAATCCAAGATAATTGAATTGTTTATTTTCATTTTAAAAATACTTTATTTGGATAGAGTAATTCCAATACATCATATTTCAAATTGTTTGTTTGGACAAAACAATTTAATCATCTTCAATTATAAAATTTTGTTTTTGAATATTTATTTAAAAATTGTTATTTCAATATAAAATGTGACAAATAAATAAACATTAAACTATTTTTAAATAATAAAAAATTAGACAATAATGTGAAAAATAATTATTAACTAGGGTGCTTAAGATACACACAACCTCCTAGATAATTGGCATCAAAGCCAATACAAAAAATCAATGTTCTACATTTTGAATTATAATCCAACCACTAACACAACATCCTGACTAACTTGCTTATGCATCTAGATTTTGTGTTGCAGCATACTTTTGAGGTATTCTTTGCCTCATTTTGCACATTCATAGCATCCCTCAATCCTGCAATCTCCTCTAATATGTCTTCTTCCTCATAGTATAGACAAAAAGCAAAATAACCATCCAATACATGGCTTGCCACAATGGGTTCTCCACAAGAAAATGTGTTGGTTCATAATAGACAATGTTAAATTACATTTACAGGTAGTTAACACTGAAGTACAGATGGTATGTCCAACAATGACCCCAGCTGCCACTCCAAGTGCCTTTTTGTGTGTGACCAGCTGCAAAATATGATATTAGAGGCCATGAAAATTCAGAGCTCTATATGAAGAATACAGCAAAACAATTGACTACCAATAAGCAAAAATCAAAGATTATATAGGACAAATCTTGCGAGAAAACATAAAATGAACAAAGAACTTTAACCTCAAAAATCACATTACTTATTGCAATTGTTGCGATCAGGGACGGACCCAAGTGTTGTATAATGGGGGCAGCTGCCCCCACTAAGGAAAAAATATTTATATTAAGAGCTACATAAATTTTTTTTTGCCTCCATTAAAAAATAAATGTTGCCCTCACAAATAAATTGTTGAATGACTATTTGGTTAGGTGCATAAAGATATTTTTTTTATATAGTAAATCATGACAATTTCAAAATATAAAGAGTGTTGCATGTCCAAGGTTTATGTTTATTCATGCATTACAACATGCATTGTTGATCTTAGAGCATTATTTATCTATTTTTAGAGTATTACAAGACACTAATTTTCAATTTTCGGCTAAATGATAGTGATATCCAATGTTTTGTTGCAATCGCGGTTGTGGTTGTGAATCATGTTACGTTTTTGTTATTGAAGTCTATTGCAAAAAAAATGTTTATAGTATATGATCTTGCCCCCATCAATCAAAATTTCTAGGTCCGTCCCTGGTTGCGATCTTAATACAATCACACCATTCACCAAGGAAAGTTAAAATAAAATACTACAAAAAGAGGATAGCATTATTACCAATGTGAGTACTTACAAGTAAAAATTGTTCAATAAGAATTGCAAGGAATTTAAGAATTTGAAATTCAAAATATTTGATACACAGAAGTTATGAATGAAGTTCTACAATAAGTATCCTGCTCAGCAAGTGTACATACTGTAATAACATAAGATTGCGTGTAAGTTCTCATGAGTGGCAAAAGATAATACAGGGAAAAAAGTTCAGCAAGATTGTGGTAATACTTGTGTATATGTGTACAGGAAAAAGATCAACATGTGTACAAAGGCTGTGGTAATACTTGTGTACAGGAAAAAAAGATCAACATGCGTACATGGCTGTGGTAATACTTGTCGTGAGCTGCTTGTATTATTGTTTGTAGCAGGAGTACCAAAGAAAGCCAAGGATGAGAGCAAAAAGATTAAAAAAATAAAAAAGATAAAAGAAAATTTAATTAAAATTATCTCCAAATAAAATGACTGTAATCATATTAGAAGGGTCAATTCCTGTGGGTCCTTTCCATCTATGAACGTAGCTACACTGATTGGAGCTTCACAGGGTAAAGACAAAAACAAAATGTAATTAATTATGAAAGTGGATGAACATATGATGTGCTTGCTAGTTTCCTTAATGGCATCATGGTAACATCTACTTCCTAGAATGTACAACAGTTAAGTTCATTTCTATTTCTTGAATAGAATAGAAAATGGAAGGCTTTGGAGCACTGTGCAAATAGAATGTACAAAAGTTAAATACTAATGAGCTTCCAAAAAATGAAACCTGTTCCAAACACTGATGAACTTAAAAAAAAAATATGAAACCTGTTCCAAATATTGTTCGTCACAGCTTACAAAATGACAACTAATTGAGACAAATTGACAACCAAAATACAACACTATTAACAACTAACTTACATATGTACACTGAAAATTGAGAAGGTTGCAGGGTGGGGAAAAAACATACAATCAATCCAACCAAACAAAGCAACATCAATTGTAAGAGTGCCCATTCATGAAGTAGTTCAAAAAATTTACTTTTAGTATACAATAACAAAACAAGAATGTACATTTAACTCAGCTGAATCCACAAGCTACTTATTCATGTTAGGATTCTAAGAGAATTAACAAAAGTAATATTGTTGAATTACTTTTCTGCATTAATCATCACAAAAGAATGCTCTTATAGAGCTACAAAGACAGCAAGGCTAGCAACAAACTAAACTAACAAAAGAAAACTACCAAAACAGAAAACTAACAGAACTAACAGACTAACAAACTATCATAACAATCCCTCCCTTAAACTGTTGCAATTATAAGCAACTAGTTTAACTTAGGAATTTCACAAACTCCCAATTGCTCTCTAAGCTTCAGGAAAGAATCCGACTTAAGTGGCTTTGTCATGAGATCTGCAATTTGTTCCTTAGTTCCACAATGAACCACTTCTATGTCACCATCTCTAGATAGGTTCCTCAGAAAATGAAACCGAACATCAATGTGTTTACTTCTTCCATGCATGACTGGATTCTTTGAAAGTTTGATAGCTGAGCTATTGTCACACATTAAGGTAGTGCAACCTTCCTGAGTATGTCCCAGCTCTTCCAATATTCTTCTCATCCACACAGCCTGACAAGCACAAGCTGCAGTTGCAACAAATTCTGCTTCTGTGGTGGAGAGAGTCACAATTGGCTGTTTCTTGGAGGACCAAGCTATTGCTCCATTACTGAACAGAAAGACATAACCAGAAGTGCTTTTTCTGTCTTCCAAGTCACCTGCATAGTCACTATTTGTGTAGGCTAACAGTTCCTCATTTCCTCCCTTCTTATACAAAATGCCAAAATTCACGGTGCCTTGAAGATACCTGAGAACTCTCTTTGCAGCCTGCATATGCATTTGAGTAGGTTGACTCATAAACCGACTGATCAAACTGACCGAGAACATCATATCAGGTCTGGTACTTGTAATGTACATGAGACTTCCCACCAATTGCTTGTATTGAGTCTCATTTACCTTTATTCCTGTTTCATCTTTGCATAGTTTGTAACCTGGCCAAACCTCTTTCTTGCAACTGCCATATCAGGCACCATAGGAATTCCAACTGAGTTACTATCAGTCATGCCAAACCTCTTTCTTGCAACTGCCCTATGCTTAAAAGATTGTTCTTGAGTTCTGGCACCAAGAACACATCTCTAATTATATGAGTGACTCCTCTAATGTTCAGCTTCACACTCCCTTTTCCAGTCACCTCCATTTTTGTGTCATTTCCAAGCTTCACATACTGCTTGAAAGTATCATCCACCTCCTTGAACCAAGATCTGTTTCCACACATATGATTCGAGCACCCTGAATCCAAGAACCATGCATCTGCCCTTTGCACATCATGCAATTCCTCATGAGCCATCAACAAATGTTATTCTTCCCCATTGAAAGAAGCATAATTGGCTTCTTTATCCCAGTCAGGACATTCATACTTGTAATGTCCAAGTTTGTGGCATTTGAAACATTCAACAGTGGCTCAGTTTTGCCTCCCTCTTCCCCTTCCTCTTCCTCTACCTCTACCTCTTCCTCCATTATCATTCCTCTCATCAGAACTTACTTTGAGAGCATGCTCCTCTCCATGATTCTTGTGGAATTTCTACTCATGAACTATCAAAGAACTTTGAAGTTCATCAACAGAAAGGGAATCGATATCCTTAGATTCCTCAATTGAACAAACTATATAGTTAAATTTGTCGCTTAAGGATCTAAGGATCTTCTCAACAATGACTACATCCTTCATCTGTTCTCCATGAGTTCTCATCTTGTTAGCCACACTCATAACCCGAGAGAAATAGTCAGTTACTGTTTCACCTGTTTTCATCTCCAAAGTCTCAAATTCTTTCCTCAAGGCTTGAAGAATTGATCTTTTTACTCTTGCATTGCCTTCATACTTTCTCTTCATTGAATCCCATATCTCCTTTGATGTGTTCTTTGCAAGATAGTCTCCAAGATTGTTCTATCTATGGCTTGAAACAAGTAGTTTTTTACCTTCATATCTTTCAGCTTCAGCTCATCAATTCTCCTCTGCTGAGCTTTTGTCAACACATTTTCTTTGTTGGTTCTGCAATGCCGGTTTCCACCAAGCTCCAATACTCCTTGGATCTGAGAAAATTCTCCATTAGCATGCTCCAATGATCATAATGACCATCGAAATGAGGAATTGCAGGTTGCACAAAACTACCATCATTTGCATTCGACATTTCTCTCCACTCACAAGAAACACCATGACTCACGCTTTCTACTCAGGCCCCAGTAGGAGCTATGATGCCAAAATGTTAGGATTCTAAGAGAATTAACAAAAGTAATATTGCTGAATTACTTTTCTGCATTAATCATCACAAAAGAATGCTCTTATAGAGCTACAAAGACAGCAAGGCTAGCAACAAACTAACAAAAGAAAACTACCAAAATAGAAAACTAACAGAACTAACAGACTAACAAACTATCATAACAATTCAAACTCATATCCAAATAATAAAATTTAAAAACTACCAATGAAGGACATAATATACCTTCTTCTGAGATAGAGAATCAGAACCCTCCACTTCCACCAAAGCTTCTGCTTCTGCCACCTAGAAAGACGAATAGTTTCCAGCAGTGGCAGTCGCCGTATCAACTTCAAGTGTAGCTTTCATCTAAGGAGTGTCAATAATGTTTACACAATGGATGCGATAGCTTCACGAAATTCAACATAAAAACTACGCATAAAAATAAAAACTCTGTTCCACAAGCAAAAAATCAACAAATTACACAAGAAAACAAGCAATGATATTAGTTTTAACACTTCAATAGGGAAGGTACTCACTTCACAGCAGGTTACAAATTGGTGTATCTCCATAACACAAACCCAAATACCCATTTTAAATATCAAACAAAAATAACCAAGGAAGCACAAAATCAAATAAAAAACAACATTCAACACCATTAAAACACATAAAAATACAAAATCGATCGCCATAAACAGAAGAGAATGTGAAACCAAAATAAGAACCAAAAAATCCAAAAAAAAGGAAAAAGGAAAAACCCAAGCCATGAGAGATCAGAACAAGAGAAAACAAAGACAAAAATCCGAGCCTCGCACACAAAAAAACATAGATGTAGGAAGAATGGGTAGATTTGATACCTAGAGAAGCTCTCAAATCTCAAATCCAAGCTAGGGCTATGGAGATTCGGAATGGAGCAGAAAAATCGATAGCTATGGAGCTTAAGAATCGTGCGGAACAGTCTTGAGGAATTTGAAATTCCATCTATTTAGATAGAATTTTAAATCTCTTCATTTTCATTAAAACAAATACCCTCTGAAAATTCTAAGGATTTCAAATTTCTCGTAACAAAATATCCAAAGAAAGTATTTTAATATTAAGTATTTTAAATTCCCTAAAAAATTATATTACCCTCTCAAAATTCTTCATCCAAACACACTCTTAGAGTTTGTTGTTTCTAGGAATAATGTTTGAATAAGATTATATGATCCATTGGCTGGATCAAGATACTCGCCTATCTGCACTAACCCAAAATCATTGCATTGGAAGTTTGAACCTACAAATTAAAGAATCACACACTTCACTGCAAATTCCGCTATCAAGTACAATCATACAAATCCTACCTATACCAAAGAAAAGGGGTTTAACGAGAGTACATATTAACCACTGCCAGGTTAAAGAATTTTAGAAGAAAAAAAAACACTTTTCGATAAAAACTACCTATTTCGGATTCATTAATTGATATCCCAAAAAACCAACAAACCAAAAGAAAAGGCAAAGAGATAAAAAGAAGTGATTGTTTTAGCAAGACCATGGAATATTTCCACAAGTTTTGTCCATTCAGTCATGTATGAAAATAATTCCTATTTAACCACAGGAGTACTAGAATTATACAGTCTCTTTACAAAAGTATTGAAAGTTATCCCAACAATATTTCATGAAAAAAATGTAAATACATCTTAAATTTAAATTAAAATGAGAAAGAAAAGTGCCCTTTATAAAGTTCAGTTTGGACTTTGAAGCAAATGGTTGAGGCAAAAGCAAAGGCCTAAATTCAAAGGAATTGCATGATAATCGCTGCCCCATCATAAACGTCTTCAGCAGACTTTTATCATTATTATTTTTGACCCCTTGTCAATTAGAAATGTCAGCCATTTTATGCAAGAGATTCTTTCTTCTTCTCTAAGGAAAACCTTTCCTCCTCAATGATAGATCATGGCCACCAATTTTCTGAGGAAGAAAAACTCTTCAAACTAAAATTCCAACCCAAGATCGTAAAAAAACATGCGAGAGCAACTCAATCTATTATAGATGTTATGATACAAATTTATATTTTATAAATGTAGTGATTCACAAAATTCACATAAACCATTGAACTCATTTATTTTAGGAAAACTTTTAACATCCTACAGCCGAAAGGGATCATGGGTGATATATATATAAAAAAAAACTGATCAAGGTTAAAATTGGAGACTTAAATGTAACTGATAAAAGGACTAAATTGCAAATCAGGTTCTCTTGTTCCATCTCAAAACCACATGCAAACGAGGTGGTTCTTTCTTCCAAATTTCTTGTTCCAAATTTTTTGACCCAAGTGCATTTTCCAGTTGTGTTGTGGAAAGAGGTGTTACTGGGATCACCATTCATCACAGTCCACAGATGTCCTCCTTTCACTGACCCCAATAACGGGTGAGGTGAGAGGTCATTGAATGAGAATGAAATATGCGTGCGTGCGTGCTTGCAAATTCTATATTACTTTCAGTGAAAAACAAAACAACCTTACTCATAGACATAATATGTTAAGCAAAGTCTAATGCCTTCTGCCTTGTTTCCAGGACAGATTTAAAGTCACCACATGGCCCCACCAAGAACATGCATCCTACTGTTCTGAAAAATTCATCTTCTGACTAATGAACTTCCATATTTGAAACCTATATACGTTTTAACTAATGAAGAAAAGGGAATTTAACCTTGAAAGGTTTGGAACTAAATAAGTAAATTTTAAATCAAGTAGGGGTATACATGGGATGAGTATGGACAAGTTAGGCTTTCCCCTAACCCGGCCCTTAATATTGATTGGGCAAATTCTTTGAACCCGAATCCAATGGCCAACCCTAGTCTCGAAGGAACCATATCATATGCGATGCGGGTTTGATTAAGAACAAGCCTAGATATGATGGGATGGGTTTGCCCCGAAGTGTGGACATATAATATGAGAAACTATGGAAAAAAATGTGGACATCTTAGATACTACTGTTTGATGTAAATTATTGTTTGACATTTAGATGTAAACTAGTATGGTACCCGTGCTCGCACGGGTCTCGTTGGTTTTTATGCATGTTTCAAAATGACTGGTGTATAGTAATAAGCTGATACAAAATCCAGCAATGCAGTTCATGGCTTTTACATAACTAATAAGCTGATATGCATACACATGCATATACAGTTGATTCATTAAGACACTCAATTATCTCATGTGTTGGCAGAGTGGGGACAGAGATAAGAAATATACACTGATATATCCATCTTTGATTTTGTTAGCATGCAAAAGATAAACAATTAAACATATAATAGAATGATCATAATCATTTGCAACCTAGGCATGAAATGATTATTCAATTTTTCAATAGAGGAAAGAATTAGCACACATGATGCAACCATGATCCAAATACCTTTTCTGCTATCATGTTGGGTGTGGCTTTAATTTAATCACGTGAACTAAACCAGGAATAGAACTGTTGTCTTATTTTCCCAATTTTTCTCTATCTAGATCTTGTCTTTTCTATCATAGATTGTCATGCATACATGCCACCTGCTAGAAGTTTTCTTCTATATTTCCTTTTTCTTCTAGTGAGGTCTTATTTTCTTTATATTAAAAAAAACAAAAAAAACTGAGGCTTCCAGCCCTGATGACATGGCAATTTATAATAGGAACACCAACTCGCTAGAACATCACTGGTATATGTGATGGTATTCCTGACCATCCAAATGCTGCGTAGAAACATTGAATTGAAGCTTGCATCACAAGCACAGATATAAACATCTAATATGCTTCAGTTAATTTGTTCTATATCTATATTGGGCTTCGGCTTTTAATATGGCCATTTTAGTCTTAGGAAATACCTAGTAGATAAAACTAATTTTGGGCCTTTGCAAAAAAATGGGGGAAAAAAAGAACTCCCAAATGCTCATTGCATGAGTAACTGCTACCAAAGTAATAAGTTATCTGAAGTTGACACATACAAACACAAGAAGGGGGTTGAATTTGTTGGTGTAAGCCCTAGAGGCCAATGTATTTCTTTAGACTTACATTTGTATCTTGCTATTTTATATGAGGCATTTCAGTTTATTGTGTTACTTGTTTAAACATAATAAAGTCCTTAGAATAGAAATTTCAGTTCAATAGAATATCGAGTATATGACTTGATCGTGAGACACTATTGAACAGTGAAATCCTATTCTTAAATATCCGTAGTCAAGTATTTTATTAATAAGGACAATAATAATACAATTGAGACTATTATGTGTGCAGACTGATGACCATATCTCACGGGTCATGCATATGAGATATCGAGTCGCCACATAGGTACACATTAAGGTAATGATGTACTGGATTGACCCACCATGAGAACACTACATGGAGCGTTATGTGAGTGTTATAAGTAGTTCTCATAGTGACAATGGTGCATACAATCCTTCGACCTGAAATCACTACGATTCCTACATGAGGAGTCGTGTGCTTTAATACCGTCAAACGTCATCTGTAATAGGATGATTATAAAGACGGTCATTGGGCATACCACGAGCCATGCAGAGGGATGTGAGTGACCTAGATGGAATTTGTCCCTCCTACATAACGGGAGTAATATCTGTGGGGCCCCTTGATAGAGTGAGACTGTAAAATGCATGGTCAGTCTTTGAAATGAGTCAATATGAGATATTGACCTCATTTGTTGTTAAGTCTACTCGGGTATCGAGGGAACATGATATTGAACTATACAAGGGTGACACATTCTATGACTTGTGTTCAATATAGATATATGGACAAAGGGATAATAATGCACATGAATATTTGTCACGGAAAGGTTTCATCAAATCATCGACTTTCTCACTACTTAGGTAGCAAGTGATGTATTGCTAGATACCGCTCACTGTTTGTAATATTAAATGGGATTTAATGTTACTACTAACGTTTTGGGAACCTATAGGGTCCACACACATAAAAGCGGGTTAAAAGAAGCATTAAAAGGAGAGTTGGACTTTCCTATTGGGCCTAGCGCATAGTACATGGGCTTAGGTCAAGTCTTTGCTCACTAACTCACTTAAGGAGGCGCTACTATAAGTAGAACACTTAAGTTGTTGTGCACACAAGGTTGATAACCTAGCCGCACAAAAGGAGTAAGAGTGAACAGTAAGTCTCGGTTTTGAAGCTAGCACTGTAAGACAGAGACGCTCCAGGTTCGTGACGTTGGACGTTCACGGAGTCCGCTCGTGTGGATACCTCTGGAGACACCGTCGGGCGGTGTTCGTGATAGACGAATTTCAACCAACAGCCATCGCTTCAAGAGGTAAACTTTCTAATCATGAATCATGACCATTTGCAAGGATCCTTCGATTGGAATTTTTCCGCTGCGTTTTATTTTGTTTTATACGCAAATTCCCAACAGAATTGTGTGTTAATAATTTTCGAAAACAACTTTTAAAACTATTTTTGCACACAAAAAGATTAAATCAGAAGCAAGCACAAAGAAAAGATCCCTTTTTAAAAAGCTTTAACAAAATCAATATCAAAATCCCTCACTTAGTAAAAACAAATAAAGCCGTAAGAGATTAGGGATAGAATATTCACACAAGATGTTTTATCCTGATTCACTCTCTTCCAACCAAGAGTTACGCCCAGTCCCTTCTACTTGAAGGTTTTCCTCCATTATTTTCCAAATAGATTACAACCAAGTATTCAATACCTCTCCAGACTTACAAGTATATCTTTCTTACCAAGCCTCTTCAGGCTCTAACTCTAACAAAGAGATTTAACTTATGATCTTCTTAACTCACTGTGTGTGAGGATAAGAAAGTTTAAGATCAAATAAATATTTTCACAATATTCAAACTAAAGAATACAGACGCTTGCTTTTAAAGAAATATGAGTATGAATGATTGTTTATTGACAAAAGTTGAGCTAGCAAAACTTGTGGAGGCAAAAGTCATTCTTCAGTATCTGAGGTCTTCTATTTATACTGACCTTCTTCTTCACTTGTATTTCTTCAACGGTTATTTTGAATAGTCCCGTTTAGAGATAACATTTAATGCATGATATCCGTTATAACTGATAGCTTGATCGTGACAATGCTGAATAATACTCTTGGTTATCGAGATAACATGAAATGAAGGCTCACCTGCTGCGAGTATTGCGGCTTGAGAACTTGTTGTTCCTCCTTGGGTATACAATCCGGCTTTTTCAACCATAAAGTTGTCATCATGCATGCATCGCTTTTGCGTTTCTCATTGTACGATTCTGCTTTTTTGCATTTCTTTGATGGTACTATGTTTCTTTTACAATAAGGTAAAACATTAAAGCAGATAAAACAATTGTGAAGAACAAAAATTCTATTGAAATAAATATCAATCATTTGAAATAAATTCAAGAGATTTGGATTGCAATTATTCATTCAAAGATGAAGGTCGTCTACTTAAAAACCCCGTCTACTTAGTTATATGTGAGACTAAGTCTGTTCATTATTTTATTTTGCTCGTCTGCTGACGTAGCATATCCTCTCATCTATCAAGTCTTTGGACTTGCTATACCTCACTGAGTTCTCATAATCTCCATCTGGTGATGTGACAATTAGAGCTCGTCTACCTGATTATTTTATTTTTCAGTTCATTCAATTTTACCAATTACTTTCGTCTGCTGACGTGGCATGCTAGACACGTTTACTATCAAGTCTTTGGACTTTGCTGTATCTAAGAAGTTATTTTGATTTCCGTTTAGTAAGCATTTAGTGCCTAGTCTACTTAAAGAAACCAATCTACTTAATTAATAAAAAAATAACTGTACCAAAACATTGAGTAGCTCATTTACAAGGGTGGACACGTATTTTTCTCAAGGAGTTCAATGAAAACTTATCGTAAGTTTCTATTACTCGTATTTAAATATTCCTGCATAACTGAAAGCACGTGTTAGATTTCAACTAACACTTTGCCAAACAAATTTAATTCTTTTGTTAACATCAAAACATAGAGATTATTTAATCCAAAACTACTTTCTTTCCAACATTATCGAATCCCCCCCACCCCAAAAAGAAGGTAGTTAAGAACCATAATTTAAAAAAAAAAATAAAATAAGCATGTAAATGCATCTTGCACCTGAATTTTGCGCAGCCATGTTTGAAACTAACAAAGTCTTCACGTGTACTTGAACAATCTTTTCTACATAGTGACTTCTTTATAATTTCATCAAGGCTCTGCATATCACAAGACAGGCAAACAAAAATGTAAGCAAAGAAAACAATACAGAAAGTGCCTCGGATTATGATAAACTATAGTAATACCAATAACATAACAACAATAAAAGCTTTTTCCATAGGTGGAGTCGATTATATGGATCATCCAAGACCATTGTACTATGTGCTATGTAGACTTGATTATAAAATACTGGATTATAATAAAACTAATAAAAGAAAGGATTTAATTGGTATGCGCAACATTAAAAATGTGACTTTTATCCCAACTACTTTAAAAATCACCCATATCATGATTTCTTTTACGCTAATAGCATATATCAATTAAACTCTAAAAGAAATCACATAAAAAGCCAGCTATAAACTACAATTCAGCTTTACTGATAAGTATGTGCCAAAATACTCTGGACAGCAAGAAACTCCAGTGTGATAAAATAGGGTATCTACCCAATAAAGTTTCACGTCTCATTTGGTCTAACTTCACATTTATGGGGTATGACTGGAAATTGCAATGAAAAATGAATAGGGGCAGAAGTTTCATCTGTTCCCTCTGAATGAATAATAAATTGGAATTGATGACTAAAAAGCACAAACAATATAAGTTGATAGAACCACTTGAAATACATTAACAGAAGATTGCAAAATATGTAGACCAAGTGAATTCAACAAAGAAATCAGAAATGAGAGTATTTCAAATGCAGAACTGAATTAGCACAATATGCTCAACTCAAAGGCCAGAACTGCCCATGAAGTCACTAGGAACACCCTAAATTTTCTAACGAGTCATGACTCTAAACAGCAACTTCCTTCTTTCCACGCAGAAACTCCATGTCTATGAATCAACCTCTTCTTGAGAAATGATCACAGATACAGACCATTAGATGCTGCTTTCCACATGATTAATGATGATCGAAGACCAAAACATAGAGCAAGGTCAAAGAAAAAGATCATAGCTCACTAGGCCATAAAATTAAAATGAGCAAACACTGCAACATCAGTTGATTATAATTTAATTTTAACTCATCTTTCAAAGTGCTCATATCACAAGTTCAAATGCATTCCATCTCAAATGACACATTATATCCTAAAGAAATATTTCTCTAGAATGAGACATATTCCAGTCTAAACCTATCGGGTCACTAACAATGCCATCCGTTAATTTAAGCATTGAATTTCACAATCCAAACAATATACTAAATCAAATTTTCAAATCACAGCAAACATGTGCTTTGTGGTGAGATTCCGAAGACTACCACACTGATGAGTGGAAGGGGGTGGGTTTCCGCTTTGCAGTGAGATTCAGAAGACTACCAAACAACAGCAAAATTTGGACCAATGGCTGCAAGTGGCATTAACCATTAACCAAACCAAAATTTGGACCAATGGCTGCAAGGTGGCATTATTCTGCAATGCAGTTGGCATCAATCACTGGCAGAGCCATATTTGAAACTAAAAAAGTACATAGAATCCTAATTGGGCAAGAATAAGCCTTAATGTTAACTAATGAATACATAGACATAATCCTTCCCTATCATATACACTAAGGCCTTATTCAGATCAGTTCAAAAGATACGTAAGCTCATTCTCAAACAGGTGAATCATCCTAGGCTGCATAAACAGGTGAAAATGAACCCACATTTCAGTAGACAAAATCATAATCTACAGTTCTACACTAGAACAATTCAACCAACAAAATTACCAGTAAAAATGTTACAAAATTCATCACATTTCATAGCATAAACTAAAAAGTTGCAGATACAATACATAACCCAGCAGTGTTCAAAGAAAAATCGTACGCAATGGACTGGTGCCTTTCATATTTCCCCTCTGTAACCTCCAGATCCAAAATAATCCTTTCTATTATTTGCAATCACCACGCTCTTCTGATGTTCTAATTTGGGACAATCACGGATGCGATGACCAAGCCCACCACAAAATGCACATCCCTTGACCCCACTTATGTCCGTGATTGCCTCATTATCTTCCATTGGATCATTCAGCTCGGCCAAAACTGGGGGAATCCTTTGTTTTGCTTCTTGCAAGAGGTGCTTCAAATCAAGTAATGTTGTCTCACTTTGATTCTTGTTTATAAATGTTGTCGCTATACCAGTCTTGCCACATCTTCCAGTTCGGTCCAATCCGATGGACATAATTTTCAATTTCAGCGGGCATGTCATAGTTAATGACATGCTGAATATCAGGAAAATCCAAACCTTTGGATGCAACATCAGTTGCAACCAACACATCTTTCTCTCCAGCCTTAAAAGCTGAAATGGCATACTCTCTCTCTTCCTGATCTTTGCCTCCATGAATAGCCACCGCTTCCACTCCTTTCAAGAGAAGATATTCGTGAATGTCATCGACATCAGCCTTATTCTCACAGAATATTAGAACAGGTGGTGTAGTTTTTTGCAAGCACTCGAGAAGGTAAACTATTTTCGCTTCTTGCTTAACATACTCTACCTCCTGGATAACATCAAGATTTGCTGCCCCTGCACGTCCCACATTGACGATAATAGGTTTCACCAAAGCACTTCTAGCAAAGTTCTGAATCTTGGTTGGCATAGTGGCAGAAAATAGAAGAGTCTGCCTTTGGGCTTTGAAGTGATCAAAAACTTCTCTTATATCGTCTTGAATCCCAAATCAACCAATCGATCAGCCTCATCTAATGTTAAATACCTGCAGTTATCAAGATTCATTTTCTTCTTTGCCAACATATCCTTCAATCTTCCAGGAGTGGCAACAACTATATGAACACCCTTCTTCACAATCTCAAGCTGTGATCTCATATCCACTCCACCAATACAAAGCAAAGGCCTGAGCTCTGGATATCCAGCTTCCTTCAAAGGTACCAAGAACTGTTCAACCACTTCATAAGTCTGCCTAGCTAGTTCCCTCGATGGACAAATAATCAATCCAAATGGACCTTCTCCAGGAACAATAGGCATCATGATTTCCTCCTGCATTGCCACCATAATCATCGGCAGCACAAAGACAAGAGTTTTCCCGATCCGGTGAACGCGATCCCAATCATATCTCGCCCGGATAAGATAACAGGAAGGCCTTGCACCTGAATCGGTGTTGGTTGCACAATCCCTTTCGCTTTCAAATTGTTCAAAACAGGCTCAGGAAACCTCATATCCTTAAAATTCTTAATTGGGGGCGGAATCTCTTCCCCATCAACTATTATATGCCACTGCTTTCGAATCAAATCGGATTCTTTTCTAGACATCCTTCTAACGTACAAAGGGGGGTTTCCACCCTGTAGGCAAAGGTTCAGTATAAGTGATTCCTTTAGCTAATTCACGAACAGACATAAGGGTTTTTCTATCAGACAAATTCTCAATCATCTCCTTCTCCTGTTGGACAATCTGTTCTGTTACACTGATCTCGGGTTGTTCCCGTTTCAACTGTGATGCCTTCTCTAGAAGACTGGGTTTAGTTTCAACCACTCTTTGTTTCTCCAAATCACCATCGATGGTGACAGAAGAGGGATTCCCTTTGCGTTGAAGAATCTTCTGAGCTTCCATGGCCCTACGTTTGGCCACAGGGACATACTCAACACAATCTTCTTCTTCTTCCATTTATTATGCTACTTCTTTTGATCCTGATTGTATCAATTATAAATCAAAGTCAATAAAATTTGATGAATCACAAAAACCCTAATGTTTCGAGCGTCAGACTCAGATACTGAGTGAAGTAAGCATAACAGAAATTAGATGAACTGAATTCAAAATTAAACATCCTCTACCTGGTAGCACCACGAGAGATAGAAAGAGAGTGAGAGGTGGTGGTAAGGCGCGGTGCGGCGACGGTGTTGGTCAGGCGAGGCGCGGCGCAGCGAGAAGGGAGAAGGGGGACCCTAGGTCATTCTTGGTGAGACTGAGAGAGA